>WHYT01016472.1:109189-159728 GCA_009806455.1 Tetrax tetrax | reverse complement strand
AAAGGATGTTTTTTTTTTTTTTTTTTTTTTTTTTTGGGGTGACCTATTTAATGATTTCCAGTTAATCATCTACTGTTTACCAGATGAACATGGTGACATCAACCCGTAAAAACTGAGAAACTATTTTTCTGGAAGTGTCAGTACAAGGTGTCTTGTCCTCAATTCCAAAAGTATATTTTTAAACTTACCCATTTCTAGATATTCATAGAACAGGCCTAAGGCTCCAAATGTCTGCAGATCATGGTCTTGCTCCCAGCGACTGTATAAATTTTCTGGATTACTTCTGGCTTTCCGGCGTCCCCACCAGTTACAAATCCAGCTGTATATATAGAAAAAGTTAACAATGAGAGAAGCAGATCAAGTATCCCTTTCTCTAAGCAAGCTCCTTGTTGCAATTGCCTTTACAAGCATGGCTTTCACAAAAAGAGGCCAAAAGCCTCTATAAAATGAGTCTACTTGTCAGAACTTGTGCTTAATTCATAGCATTTTTCTTAGTTTCTTCATATGGCAACACTTGTTACCACTCCTTCCAAGAACTTCCTCTGTCTATAACATAAGCATCTCAGTGTAAGAGAGAACTTACGGTACAATGGCCTCTTGGATGTTTCCCCAGATCTGTTTGCCAGCCATGACGATGGTGAGCTGTGTCGTCAATTCTATCAAACAGCCTGCAGGATCACACTGGCAGAGACAAACTGGGGGTTAACGGACATTAACCAGATAAACTATATTCTACTACTGAATAAGTGAAAGAAACAAAACAATAAGAGTTCTTAAAACTTGTCAAGACAATAGTTAATTTTCACTTGCGCTGCCAGCTAAGATACCCTCTCAGGAAGGCTGTTACAGAAGGGCTTTCAGTGCTCAGTGTGCTTGGTAAAACACACACCAAAACATAGCAACCGCTTAAAGACAGAATAATTCAGAGATGCTGCAGGCTGACTACTCTGCAGATACACAAAGACAGGGCAGCAGGCTCTGCCTGCAGCAGCCACCTCACAGCCCCAGCAAGGTGCATCTGTGGTGCTCGGTGAGCTCTCAACACCAGACCAACCCTGACCCCACATTTCCTCTCCCTTCCCCAGGGGGATTTAAATACCTGCCAGTATCTGGTCTCTGCTGTTTGCTGAGAACACTAGTTTTAAAGTTTCAACTCTTTAAGAGGCCTTACGAATCCAGCAGCCAGGCTAGTATGAGAGGCCCTATCAGTAAGTGCACTGCATTGCTTCATTGTGTTTTGCATTAAGTTTTTGCTCCACTATTGACTCCCCGGCAATGCTTCACATTAAATACCGCATTTCACCTCTGTACAAATAGCGTAATGAGCAATTATATGAGGAAAAAAGCAAAAGCTTACAGATGTGCCTCATATCAAATGGTTTATCTGAACAGGTAGCTCCTCAAAAAGCCAATGAAGACACCCAAAAGCCAGAGACCATTTACATTTACACTAGCTTTCTTCAACCTAGAGGATCACTTTTAAGACTCACGCAAGATCCATTGGTATTTCGGGAGAACTAAGCTAAGAAAAGCTTTCTGATTTTTCACCCTTGTGACTGAGAGGCACAGATTTTTCACTGCTGGTGTTCCTCTGACTAGCAACAGCAGGAAGAGTCCTTGGAAGCCCCTCCATCAGCCTCAAGATGGCCATTGAGGTCCATCTGATTCCAGACCAAACCTGCAGCTGGCAATTTATGACTGCACGGGTTGAAGGGGATAAAGAGGTTAACTAGTTTATTATTATTCAATTCAGCTTAATCAATAAAGTCCTACCTCTTCATTTCGCCAGCGATTAAACATGTATGTGTAGGCACCTGGGTAACCCACAAACTTCCCTTTGAAGAAGGCCACGTAGAAGCAGGATGAATAGTAGTTGACAAACTGGAACAGAAACATTTTCATAGTGAGCCTGTTCTCATACTCCATATGAGTTCTGGGAATCTCTGTGAAACCAGAAAACAGTAATTTTATTTTTCTTTATTCCCTTGAAAAGGATACAGATTCATACTCACCACCCACAGTGCTCTTACATCACAAAGAAAAAAAAAAAAAAAAAAAAAAAAAAAAAAAAAAAAAAGTGAAATCCATTCTCGAAACATTTATAAGCTTTGATTTCCCCTTCTTTGTACTATCCAGTAGTCCTTGTCCATCCCAAAAACCTTACAATATTTCTAGGACATCCAAAATGAATCTCAAATATTAAATAGCAGAGTCTCCTAGACTACAAAATGTTCACTGTTGGCAATGCACATGATAATTTTTTTTTCTTTGTGGCAGAGCAGTATGTTACAGTATTGTTCTTTTCAATATGCTGTAAGTTGAAACTTATCCTGAAATCAGCAGAAACCGGATGGGTCCTGTGCCTCTGAAAGACGAGACTCAGTTTGGGGGAA
This sequence comes from Tetrax tetrax, assembly GCA_009806455.1. NCBI lineage: Eukaryota > Metazoa > Chordata > Aves > Otidiformes > Otididae > Tetrax > Tetrax tetrax. Next base: position 157,335 of record WHYT01016472.1, on the reverse strand, counting down.
GAACAGGGATGGATAGAGGCATCTCAGTGGTACTGAACATCACCAAGTCTTTGCTTAAGATTTTATTGTCTTTGTATCACATTTTCCATCATGTTCACATTTTTAAAGGTAGCAGGAAGCCCTAAGCACCATGTAACAGCTACAATGTCCTGTTAAATGGTAACATATAACCAATTCAAGCTGGGAGAAAGGGGAAGAAAATACACCACAAGCATTCACGTTCCTCTGAATTGGTCAGGGCCTGGCAGATGTGCTGAACTCGCCCAGCCCATGGTAAAGTTATTTTATGCATCTGAGTAAATTAACGTTCCCAAGCTTGGCATAAGTTCACAGGAGAGAAAGTATTTACTGGGAACCTGACATCAGAGTGTGGGACAGAGGAGGGAGTACTCAGGTGAAGTAGTCTGCCTAGGTTGCAGCGTATGAAAATATTTTTCTTGTCAGAGAGCTGTTCAGATGTCAGACACACAATGTTCAGAGCACCAGAAGTAGATTATAGAACCACAGAATAGTTTGGGTTGGAAGGGACCTTTAAAGGTCACCTAATCCAACCCCCCTGCAAGAAGCAGGGACATCTCCAACCAGATCAGGTTGCTCAGAGCCTCATCCAACCTGGCCTTGAATGTTTCCAGGGATGGGGCATCCACCACCTCTCTGGGCAACCTGGGCCAGTGTTCCACCACCCTCAGTGTAAAACATTTTCCCCTTATGTCCAGTCTGAATCTATCTCCTTCTATTTTAAAACCATTACCCCTTGTCCTGTCACAACAGGTCCTGCTAAAAAGTTTCGCCCCATCTTTCCTGCAGCCCCCTTGAGGTACTGGAAGACCGCTATCAGGTCTCCCCGGAGCCTCCTCTTCTCCAGGCTGAACAGCCCCAACTCTCTCAGCCTGTCCTCATAGGAGAGGTGCTCCACCTCTCTGATCATCTTTGTGGCCTCCTCTGGACTTGCTCCAACAGGTCCTCGTCATTCTGATGTGGGGGGCTCCAGAGCTGGATGCCATGCTGCAGGTGGGGTCTCACCAGGGCAGAGTAGAGGGGCAGAATCCCCTCCCTCGACCTGCTGGCCACGCTGCCTTTCATGCAGCCCAGGATGTGGTTGGCCTCCTGGGCTGCAAGCGCGCATTGCTGGCTCATGCCAAGCTTCTTGTCTGCTAGCACCTCCAAGTCCTTCTCCGCTGGGCTGCTCGCAATCCTTTCTCTGCCCAGCCTGTACTTGTGCAGGTTATACCTGCACATCTGAAAGCAAAATCTGGCCTAACCTTAAGGAATTCAAGAGTGACAGGAGTTAGAACGGACACTCCTGACGGCTGCAGCCAACATTTTGTAATCTGCACCCAACTGCATCTCTCAGTTCGAGCTAAGCGCACCTTCCACGGCTGCCAGAGGAGGGCAGCAGTCCCACGAATGTACACATTTATTTTCCCTCTAAACTGATCAGGTAGTGCTGATACTTAAGAAATTAGTCTTCCAGGTGCCTTCATGCTTACAATTCATGCCCTTCAAGAGACAGAGATTAAAAAAAAAAAAAAAAAAAAAAAAAATCTTCTGTTTTGTTTTATAGGGTTTTTTTTTTGCTAGGGGCAATTTTACTTATTACTTGTTCTGCCTTTCTTTGGTCTAATTTGGCCAAGTGAGAGAAGCAATACAAATCTCTGAGACAAGAGGTGGTTCACAATAAATCAAAATAAACCCAGTGCAGCATCCCATTAAGTTTCTGCAACAAATACCTTTAAATTCTTGATTCTACTTGAAAGACCTCATAAAAAAAGATCACCCAACTGTGTTTATGACATCTGTACAAACTACAAATGCCCAATACTTCTTCAGCTCTCTCCCCTTCCGTTGAATATTCTGCAATTATTTCTCTCTATAAAGCACCCACAGGGACTTGTACATCTAACACATTAAAGACAAACAAAGAAAAAATACATAAGAAGGGCTCTAGGGAAGGATATTTGCAGCAAGCAAGCAACAGTCAAACATTAAATCTAGTACAAAACCAACAGATCTTTCTGGGCCTGCCGGCTCCTCCAGCTCTGGAGTGAGCCTACTGCAGGTAACGCTACCAAAGGCTGCAGCCACCATAACAGATCTTGGGCCCAACTCCTCAACCTGCTCCATCTTTGCTTTCAATCTGTGTTAACTCCAAATCTGTAAATCTATAGCTAAGGGAAACGGTGCCAAGGAAAAAACCCTGGAAAATATACCATACTATCCCATCCTCCAGCCTCCTACCTTTGCCCTCCAAAATAAAAGACATGATTATTTAGTCTTTTTTTTCTTGTAAAGATGGCTGTGATCTGTTTTTTTAAAAAATTTATCTTCAGGATTTCTAATTGAAGTACTGCTAATGCAAGACAGTTGGATCTTGCTTTGGTGACTCTAATACAGCACATGATAGTTTTTAATTATGTTCAGAACTACGAGTGTCTCTGCAGACTCCTTTCAATACAAGCAAACACTATGCTAAGAGAAACCAACAACTATTCAAAGGCAGTGAAAGTGTCCAGTATGGCCATGGGTACAACTGAGTCATTGCTGCAAGCTACAGACCAACGTCCTGGTGCTCCCACTGTGCCCAAGGTGAGAACAGAGAGCACCTCCAGAGGGGTTCTACCTGTAGCAAATCCTCAAAAGTTTTGTCTTCAAGTCCATTGCTTACCCATATCGGTAATCCAAATAGCTATTCTCTCATATAAGAAATTCAGTATCATGATGATGATAAAATTCAGGCACGAGGCTGTGACTGAAGTTGCCAGCTGAGGGGTCAGTAATCCGCTGATGGGCTGTAAAGTTTGTGTGTTCTCCATGAGGCTGGCGAAGGCAGCGTACACCGCGAGACGATACACAATCACAGCTATCATGCTAGCTATGATCAGTGACACCTAAGAAAAGGACAGAGATTTCAAATGTACTTATAGCTCAGGACAGCTATAGGCATGCAACTTTTGAAATAAGATTTAGAACATCGTGTATTATACTTCCTAAATTTTACTCTTCATGGGCATGAGTTCAGCAGCTCTGAAATGCAAAGGACACATGCAAAACACTTCATTATATTAGACACATTAAACCTAACAAAATTATTTTGTTAAAACAAGAAAAGCAGACAGCCTAATGTCAATATTCAAAAAATAAACAGTGCAGAAGGATACAGACTCACAGAAATGGAGATGGAAAGGAGAAGTTAAATTATATTGTCCACTTTGAAATCCACACTGCAGATATTTCTACAGAGAAATACGTAGATACTTCATTGTAGTGAATAGTATCTTTTTTTTTTTTGCTTTTTGCTTTTACTACAGTTTTGTTTTTTTTCAGTATGGTCTGTTAACAGCACATGAGCCACAGAAAAAGTTACCCTTATGTTAAACTGTCCAATCAAATGACTAATTAATGACAGATTTCAAAGGGTTGTTGGGTTGTTTTTGTTTGGTTTTTTTTTTTTTAATCTGCAGTGCATTTTGCATGACAGCAAGAAATCTGCAGGACAATAACAAAAGCATGTGTTAATATATTAAAACCAGTTGGTGTTAATTTCATGATGAGTGATGATCAGCAACTCTGACAGATGTTAAAATGATGATTCAAAAGGATGCTCACCCAGAACAACACTGTAGTCCCTGAGATGCAGAACCGCACAGCCTGGCTAGTTATAGGCAAATAAGGCTCCATCTCCTGAAACAGTCAAGCAAGCACAGCACAGTTCACAAATCCATAATCTTATTCCAACATCAAGCAGCACACAGAGCTCTCATCAGCTGTGTGAAAGTGCTCACAATCGAGGAAAACCATTCAGAACCCCCCTCTGTAAAAGGGCAGGTATGGCACCATTTTGAATGTGCTGGGAGGGGGAGGGAAATAGATCAGGACAGAGGTGGCCATAACAATGTTAAAAGTAAAGATAGTATTTGGAAAGAATAAACCTTTGCAAAAAATCAATCAGTAGCTGAAGGGAAAAGACCATCTCCTTCCTTAGACTGACAGCACAGAGCTATTACTGTAATGCTAGGTCAGCGTCATACAGCTCCAAGTCCAAAATTGGACTGAATTTCAAGTAATTCTCCATGTCAAGTTTTCTTAAAATGCTCATTTGCTTGGATGTACCATGTTTCCACACAGCTAGAGAGTGTTTTCCTCCACTCCTCCAATTTATTCTTTTTTAATTGAAGAAATGGCTGCATTCATTAGTTGCCAGTCTCTGCTGCAGCACCAGGCAGCTGGGTCTTACCCAAGTGAGTATCCCCACATAGCACATGAACAATTTTCCACGTTCGTGTATAGTTCTCTTTCTCACAACCAATTCTAATTCCTAAAATATCAGATTACATGTATTAAGAAAGGATCATTTAAGAACTGATGCCAGTGGAAAAAGACTTAGTAAAAAATCATCTGAATTTGATAAACCTTTGGGAGAAAGCATTGTAGTATGTCTGTGTTCCTCTTGGACAAAGGGGTGACGACTACTCCAGGTGAGCGCAGAGTTAAGTGTATTATCAGTAAGTACATTGAACCAGGAAATGCTTGTTTTGACAACAGAAGATACTGAGCTTGCTGAAAGGAGTTTATTTTCTGTTGCAAAAAAGCCCAGAAGGTGCCTAATACACTGGCATACCGCGACGTAATTACACCAAATACAACGGCCACAACCCAGCTGCGCGTTTCTCCTGGAGACAACCAAGCAGGAACAGTTGTTTTACAAGCGTCGCTTCTCCATGGCACTATTCTTCAGTCGGCGTGCTCATACCAGTGTGATCCTGTCTGAAGTGTACTGTGCTGTTCTCAGGAGAGATACACTGCCTGTATCTGCCTACGCGTACTTAATAAACACAATTAGCAACACCGGATCTCAAGTCACAACAAGTTTTTTGAGGATGATAACAGTTAAAGGCTCTATTAACAGAACTGTAAAAAAGAGCTGAAGATAAGATACAAGCATATATATCAGGTGACTTTACAGAGGCTCGTAACATTTTATACCTGCTTTGTATTAATAAATAATATATAATAAATAATATATTCATAATATATTGTATTAATAAATAATATATTCACATATATCTATACTAAGAATGTTTCACGTATTCTAGGCTGTTCAACAAGTTTTCTGCTTTAGAACAAAACGTAGGCAATAATGTGCAATGACACAGCCTAAGTTTGAATTGAATGCTTCATTATTTATGTAAATTAAGATTCTACTGTAATCAGCAAACCAGATTTTCGCTATGAGCTAGATAGTTTAAACCACAAACAAATGAGGTGTTAATTAAAGCCTCAAGATGGCCAATTTCTGTTTCAGTGCACCTAGAACTTTGAATCAGGGCCAGGAATAATGAGGAAATAATTTTCTCAGCAAAGCAAAGCTAGCCTTGGGATTCAAGAAACTCGGTGACCTGTATCCATATTATCAGTCTGCAGAATTAACTTACTTGAAATCACTGCCCTTTCACATGTTCAGTATTGCACGTTATCTAATGAAAGGAAATTACACTGCAGTGTGGCTAACCTGTGTAGTTTGCTATAACTGAGGATTGATAAAGATCACTGCTAAACCCCGCTGCACAAAAGCTTCTAAAAATCCCAGCTAATAATGTGTCATAAAATAAAGAATTGTACAGTCATTGAATTTTTAAGGTAATGCATACTTCGAAAGCATAGAGCAGTGCAGTATTTCACTCTGAGAGAAGACAAATATATCACGGTCCAATTTCTATTTCCTAAATAAAGTCCAAATAAACCATCCTACCTAAGAGATCTGCCTTAATTGAGAGAGAGAACAATCTTCTCCCTCAGGACCGTTATACAAATGCATCTCACCCATGCCATCTTCAGCTGCAATCTGCTGCGGCTGAGTCACCTGGCCAGACGACGGGTTTTGGTCCACGCTGTACGTAACCACCGCCCGTGAGCCAAGCCACCACTTCCCCATCCTCACGCAGTTCAGAGCGCGCAAGGGCCACGAACCTCCTGTGTGATCTCCCCCTGCTCTCTCCTTCAACTGCAGCAGAACCACAGCGGTTCCGCTGGTTTTGGTCGCTGTGCAGCGATGTAAGGAAGTGAAGGTTTTGTCCCTAAGCATACACAAAGATGCAAACTAGTAAATAACATAAAACAAGCAGGCATCTGTTTGATTAGCTAGTTCAGCTAATTGAAAAATTTGATTTACCCGAAACTTTTCCTGAGCATGCAGAAATTAATACTTTAGCACAGCTACACTCAAAATAGTGCATGGTTATCAAACGTCTCTGCGTGACTACAGAGTCCAAGTTACAGGTGTAAGAAGAACGGTGTTAATGCTGCATGTACAGAAGGGAAGGAGAGAGAGAAACTGTCCCTCCTGGGAAATAAGATTAGTGTATATATTTCCTAATAATTAAGGAGACAAGCCCTGAAAAACAGGGCTACTCGTTATATAACAAAGATTATTCCCACATTCTGACTAAGTTTCTATTTCTTTTCTGAAGACTGTGTTATCTAAGTATACTTATGACTAGGGACCGTAAGTTATTTATAAACAATTCTAGAAAGAGGAAGGATGATTTAAAAACACATCAAATTGAGGTGGTAGATGTTGTATTGTATGCAATCTGATCCCTAAATTTGTCAAATAACTCCTACCCAAATTAAATTTAAATTAAGACAACTAACATCTAGTAGTTATTTACACAGAGCATTTAACAGAGTTAAACGGTGTGGTTAATTGTATCTCAATTAGATTTCAGACAAAGGGCTCCAGCAACCTTCATCTCTCTAGCGTTTCCCAAACAAAGTGGTTGTATATCAGAAGCAAAACCACTGCTAGTTCCATTTATGGATCTCGTTGCGTAGGGATGAGGAGGGCTTTTAAAGGCGTGAACATTTCAGAAACTGCTACCTTGAAATGTGAAGGACACTGTAAAGATGGTGTTAGCCAAGGGAAAGCTATGAACTTTGCTTTTGTATTTCCAATTGAATATATTGGTTTCCTGTGGAAATTAAAATCAATACAGGCTAATTAATGAAAGTTACACACACCCTCCACAGGCAAAAACCCCACGTTCTTATTTATTCTGTGTCAAAAGCCTAAATAACAAGACATTTGCAGGAAAAGAGCCATGGTCTAAGAGATGGGGCACGCTTGTCACGTGCCAGAGGAGGCTGAAGTGCTGACAGCCCTCGCTTACTGTTACGTTCAGACTGGAAAGCAGGACAGCCGCACCGCAATGGCCCTGCGCCAGGGTAAACAGACCCTTGAAAGGCAGGGCTATCAGCGCCAGACCTTACCGACGCTCGCACGGCTACGCTGCTTTCAGCAGTTCAAGTGTTTATCTCTGATGCTAGTCAATCAAAGTGGGCAAACCTCAGCACTCATCAACTGGGCGCTTTCAGCAAGAAAACAACGCGTTACCAAATTCTGCTTTGATATTTGACGCAATCTATTGTGTTCAGTGAGGTTTAGTTGGCATCACATTCTATATATTTAAGCCAAACTCACTGCTACCTCAAGCGCTGCTGTGTGGAAATGTAACAGGGCCTGCCCTGCTTCAGTACATGGGCAGCATTGCTTATGTGTGTCACACAGATCTTTACCTAGCCAGGAGATCCAGACTTGTTCCTGAGGCAGAACTCACACCTTATCGAACCGGCACACAGTTCGATTTGCGTGCGTGTCAACCCAGCACGCTCATTACCTGAGTTACAGGATTCTTCTTCTTTTGGGTACATTTTGCCTCGTACTCAGGTCTCAGCTGGAGTTGCTGCTGCTCCTCTTCAAAATCAACCAAGTCCCACTCATATTTCAGTCTAGCTTGCCGTCTCTTCCAAAACTCCAAGAAAAGCGTAACTGCAATTTGGAAATGTTAAAATAGAGTTAAGGGAGAAGCGAACAAGTTTATGAACACAGTTAAACTTGTTTCTGTGCTGGCTCCTATTCTGTGGTCTATTATTCACCCTCACAGCGTGACCCGTCTATTTCTATTACCATTCACAGCTAAGACCAAAATGTGGATTAAGTAATTTATTAGCTAATTGAATTCCAGAAGTGGATGACAAGGAAGATGCCAAAACAGGATATGGGTATTTCCATGGTTATGACAACCCTGTTCAATTACCGTTTAACTACTTTTCATATGCAAATAGCACCACGGAATTAACAAAGGAACATGATAATTCAACTAATTGCTCATGTATAAACCTGTAACACAGGAACAACTATTACAAATGAGCAGAACTGTTTTCAAGTAGTATGTTCAAAGATTGCTGTTGCTTTTTGATGAATATTTGGTATCATGGACATTTTAAAGACAGTGAATACCTGATGCTTTTCAGCAGTGAGAGTGGCTTAAGAAATTTTTAAGACACTAGAGGGAACTGATTTCATATATAAAATAAACAACTATAAAAGTTATAATACTATATAACATTTAACAAGCCCTCTATAAACTACTTTAAAACATAAACCTTTATCAATCTGATTGTTCTTATTTGAACTGGAGAGGCTTTACTGTTTACAGAAGCACAGGAAAGCTTATCTTCTGCAGTTCTACAACCCTTGCTGGTACTTCCTGAATGACTAATTCATGTCACTCAAATGCTAGTTGTTAAAACCAAGGACAGCGTAAGGTTGGACCCCTCTCTGGTTACTAAGGAAAGAAACACATTATCAGTTAGGAGTACACACTGGTTATGGCATCGTAGATACCTGCTGAATTTTGTTTGGTTTTAGTTAAGCTCAATCGCTCTGTAGCTTTAAGTTATTTTTATTCTTTCGTCACTTTTGCATCTGAGGCAGGATATTAAAGTGAAGCCATTATTCCCCTTCTTCCCACCTCCAGGGTCCCTCAGCAGTTTGGCCAAGATCTCCTTATTGTTTGACATAAAACTTATTGAATGCACTCACCCCATATGCCCATGAAAATGGCAAAAAAGAGAGTTGCCACGTTGTCAAACAAATGGGAATACTGCAACAGAATACATAGGAACAGGTCGGTGCCAGAACAGTTTGCAGTATGAACAAAAATGACAAGAGGCTGGAGAATGAGATACAGACCTCTGAGGACTCACAGGTGGTGTTCAGTCTCCAGTAATCACACTCTCTGTCACAAAGAGGGCACATGATGATCTCTCCTCCAATCGCAGGGTCACAGATTTCTTTGCTGAGGAGAAAATAATGTACAGTATCTGCTTTTGTAGCATCTTAAGAGCTGCTATATGAAATTTATTTTTAAAAAATAAATTAAAAGCTTCATTCGTTCAAAGCTTAACATCTGCAGCTTCACAGAGAAGACGCCAAGTCTTGTCACACTCACTGGTGTTAACCTGTAGTTCAGGGCAAGTCAAGAAATGTAGCAGCTGCTACAAGGAGGAGAACTAGCAATTCACTTGGTCTGGGCTTTCTGATTCTATCAGTAACGAATCCAAAATCTGTAAGGAGCTGTACTGCTCAGGCACTGCTTTCAGGTGAGACATAAACCACACTTCTCATCAGGTTAGTAATGCGCTTGTAACACCTTCCCTAAAAGCAGAGATATTAGTTCAGCTTTGCTGTCTACAGTAAAATTTGCTGCTTCAATTTAACTACTGAAGTGGACAAAGTCTACAATCCTACGATAGCCCTCCAGCATCCAGAGAAATCTGAACATGTATAGCAGTATTACCTGCTGAATTCTGAACCTAGCTAAAACCTAAGTCCTAAAATGACAATTCAATAGAATGGATGAGAATTTTAACCTATTATTCATCTTTTCCAGTAAATTTTGAGCTTTAACCATAAGCCTTCTTTATAAAATAAACAGTGAGCAATGAAATGTCAACCCTCTTTTTCTCTCCCCACTCCCATGCCCCCAAATTCCTGAAGACAGTAAACCTCGGGATCCTTGAAGAAACAAATACAAACATTAGGTCATGATAAATGATAGAAAAAGGCCAATGAACCACTCTGCAAGATAGATTAAAATAGAAAAGCTTAAGGCAACTTAAAAGAAACAATTTCGAGAGATGTCAGTGGTACTCTTAGGACTTTATGCATTGCAGGTACTCCAATATGAAAAGCTATTGCCAAATGGCAATAAAATATCGCTCTTCACCTACAAATTGAGTCTTATTCATGAATAGTCACAAGTTCTGCATTAGCTGTCCACCATCATTTCTGTCAATGAACAAATTTGTCTGCTCTGACAAGCTTTAAAAGCTTGTTACCTGTTTTTTTTCAAGAACAAAGTTTTCACATGGCTTAGCTTTTCCCACTATAAACCCAGGAGATTTTCAACATTACACTCACCTGCTCATATTTTCATCCATTGTAAACAAGCCATAAAGAAAACAGATTAAGCCAACAACTGCTGCAAGGAATAACATCTCAGTGTAAAATCCTAGCCAGGCAAAATAGATTCCAATCTTTTCACCGTAGTACTTCCTAAATACAAGAAAAATGCAATTAATAGGAATAGAAAACAAAATTTAAAACTGCAATAGAGGAAATTGGCCAGAGTCAAAATGAAGTAGTTGGCAACATTCTCATTTAGCAGAAGAATAAATGCATTGATGTACAATGGAAGAGTGGGATTTGAAGCTCGCTGTGAGAAGTTACGTGAGCTGAACGAACAAAGTATAAGGCCTCTTTTGACTCTTTTCTTTTTTTCCCCTCGTAGCAGAAGCTCCAGCTTTTAAATCTCTCTTTCCCCTTCCCACAGTCATCTATATTCCCCTTCATAAAATAAATGAAGATTTAGTTTTTTGATTTTCCAAAGAGTTACACAAAATGACACTGGGCACAACAGCTCTGATCGTATGTTAGAATGAGTGGGTAATTGACAGAAATACAACGGGCTGTGATATGAATGGGGCAACTGTAACCCATGCCTAAAGTAATGTTTTTGTTACATCTTATGAACTGTGTTCCTCTGCAGCCGAATGATCTGTAAGATCATTCAGGGAGTGCTGGCTAGATTGAAAGAGGCTTGATTTGAGATAAAGCATTTTTGCAGTTGCTAGTAAACTTAGATCCTTGTGTCCTTCAAGGATCTAATGCCCAATTAAGTGTCCGATTCTTATCGGATCTTAAAAGTAGTAAACATATTGCTGCAGGATCAAGCTACAAATGAATACACACTTGTATTACAGTGAAATCTAAGTAAACAGAATAAAACCCAGGCAGTATTTCACCTGATGAGGTCCAAAGGCTGTTCTTTGTAGAACCGCAAGAAACGGGCCCACTCCATGTACAGCGTGTATCTCTCACTGTCGCAGTTTGGGTCATTTGCCTTTTTCCAGTACTGGCACTGTGAGCAAATCAAAATAAAGGCGTAACAATTCATCAACAGACTGAAATACTACACTGAAGGAAATGAACATTCACGATGATGATGTACCCCTCTGAAGATTATGCCAATTCAAACTTAGCACTCTACTTCACCACTTTATTTAAGTAGAACACTTTTGATATGTGTTTTAAGATAATACCTATTTTCAGGAAACATTTATCCATCTTAGACATTGAGTCAATCTGCTTTGGAACAACATCATCTCACGTTACACCAGTGTTGTGCTGGTACACCATACTGATCTGCACTGGTAGATTACTGCAGTGAATGCTCTGCTCCTCTGCCCTGGTGTAGCACACGCAATTGCAGAAGTTCAAGCTTCCCTAAGCAGAAAGCCACCATTTTACTCTCACTTCATTAAAAATAACGCAAATTTAAACCCTTTTCTCTGTACTTCTGAACCAGGCTCCCACTGCAAACTGCACAGCCAAAAGCATTTCACCGAGAGATTGTTGTTTCCTGCCTCCAGCCATAGTGCTATGATGTGCTCTGTGCTGCAGTTTCTCAAATTGCAATCCAAAGACTTGCACAATGAAATTCTGACACTAAGTAACTTCAGGGCTGTTCGTCACTATCAAATATCTACCTGTCAAATACTAAGAAAATTTTGGAACTTCATCAGTTTCCCAGAAATTAAACAGCACATCTCTCTCCGTCTCTCTCGTTTTCTCCAAGGGATTTCAGGGCTAAATCCAAACATGTTGTATTAAACATAAACCCTATAGCAAAAATAAACACGAGTTTATTTACCCTCCTGACCATACTTCCAGGAGCTGCAGTTGCTCACCACAGCTCACTAAGAGATGGAGGAGTGACCACCCCACTCTGAACTGTACGGCTCACGCAACTCAGATATCCGATTTCCGTCCCAAGGTGCTATGATCCCAGGGGTACTTATAGAACTACAAGTAGCATGCAGCACTCTGTAACTGCAGTATATGTATATACACATCCTATATACACACACACACTGCTTAATGTATGCATCTAAGTAGGTATTCATTCCTTGCTATCATCTTTCTCATGTCCTACTGCATAACCTTTATCATAAACATTATAGCAATGTACTATGGAATAAATCTCTTACACATTATGTGACTGACACGTAAGTATATCCTAGAAACTCAGTTTCTGTGTGCGTGCATAGAAAGAAACATTTCAGCACATAAAAGCCAAACAGGGCTGGCAGATATGTCTTGTGTATTACAAAACAGAATCACTTACTGGGACAAATGGAAGGGTTTGAGTACATTTTCATTTCTGCTGGAAACAGCAAATGTCACAGTAGGTAAAAGAGTAAAAGCACTGGGAAATGCTCAAGGGAGCAGAAAGCTAAATTACTCACATCATGAAGAGGGTATGCAGCTGAATAGGTGCCATTATTCAGCAGTCTCTTAATCCCAAATTTTTTCTTCCCTTCTTCTGTTCCATATGGGCAACGTGTAAGAATATAATTAACCTGAGATTCAAACACGAGAATTTCAGACCTTTCCTGCTTTAAGGCCATTCAACTGAAGCCTATAACGATTATGCATTGTATATAATCTACAGAAACAATACGCAAAAGCAAAAAGTGTTTCTTCAGAAGGCTCTACCCTGCGAGAGACCACTGAGGGCATGCTTGCCTTGTAGACATCCAGAAGATCCATTCCAACAACGACTATTCCAGATTTCTAAAAAATATGGACAGGCATAGGCTTCCTCCTATTTACCCCTAGATACCACAGCTAATATACTCCTTCCTTGCACGAATATTCCGATGGGACCATGTGTAAATCTCCAGTAAATAAAAGTAGACAAATTCACATACGTACTATTCTGTTTCTCATGGATGGTGAGAAGAAAGTGCTCTCGTCATTAATGAGGTACAGCTCCTGCTTGTCCTTGCTGAATGGGGCCGTGAAATAATCCGGTTCGGGGTGCATCACCTTCTCGGGAAGCCTGAGCGGTGCGAGCATACAGTCCAGAGGGTTCTCCACCATTGAGGGAATGTCATTTTCCTTGATGGGAACTTTTATGTTCAGCACTTCTGCATATGTAATCAGAACCTCCCACGGGGCATGGATCTTCACAAAATAAATCTTGCCATCTTCAGATTCCTGCCCCAGGAAAGTTCAATTGGACATCAGACTAAACTGTGTGTTATTGCAAGATTTATGAGAATAGTTGCTGCACAAAGTTTATTGTCTTTCATATATTTTTGAAAGTTTTAAAAAGAAAAAAAAAGAAGGGGGAATATGAGGATTTACATATATATTTTTAACCGAAAACCTTATCTGAGTGGTTGTTCATAAAGATAATCTTTGCACTACTAAAAGCTCACAAAGGCTTTTTTTTTTTTTTTTTTTTTTTTTTTTTTTTTCCAAACTGCATTGAACACTGAGGCCTGAACACTCAGTAAACTCTGAGCACACGGAAACGCAGGGGTTTGCTACGCAGGGCCGGCCACTCGGCATCCTGCAGGCCTCGGTGCTGGATGGCAAAGCTGTTCTCTCCCCTGGAGAGGGCACTTCTCAGACAGCAGAGCAGAGCACGCAAGACTCCTCGCAAAAATGAGTCACCAACCAGAGCCACGATCTGTTACAGCCTCAGAGCTATGATAAGGACTAACCTTATCACAGGCCTCACCCCGCTGCATACGTTCTTCTAGGGTTCCTCTGCTTACACAGAGGAAAAGAGCAACCGGAAGGTATTTTAAGCATGTTGCTCAATGAACCCCCATCTATGGATGTTACATAGTCCAAACTTCATCAAAAGTTATCTTGTCCCACTCTGGCAGAAAAAAAAAGAGCATGCTGACTTCAGCATCCTGTGTTCTCCACTTATTAAACAAAACAGTAACACTAACCAAATATCCTCAGGTTGTTACACTGGAGTCCTTTCTCACCATAATGACAAAATCCAGTGGACACAGATTCCACTGGAATCTGCTAGAAAAATTTAGAATCATAGAATGGTTAGAGTTGGAAGGGACCTTCAAAGGTCACCTAGTCCAACCCCTCCTAAAAATGTCTAATTTTTCAGAGAGAAATAAAGTGCTATTCATTAATTAGTAATTTGCAGGTCTGTTTCTTTGGTCTTAATTTTTGTCCTTTCTTTTTTTTTTTTACCTTCTTATCTTCCGTTTCTAGTTCCAATCCAGCCTTTTGCAGATTGCTCTCAAATTCTTTTCTTCTTTCCTGAAGAGAAATAAATACACTTTATTAAACGCTGAAGTTAGCACCTAAATGACCACTTCCCGATGACTTCACTCAGTTTCACTTCTCCAGGGCCCTGATGACAACCCCTTAAAGCTATGTGACCTTTGTAAAGGAAAGCAGACCAAAAGACAAAAACCAGCTGATGCATACCAGCCCACTTCTGAGTGAAGGCCAGCGAAGCGATGGCAACACATCAGGAATTGCATCGACTGGCAACAGAAAACCTATTTGTTAGGAACAGGCTCATAAACTCTGCAATCTTGTTAACCAGAGGAGTAAATGAAGTCACGCCTCTTGAGCGTTTCTGACTCTTCGGAAGGGTGGTGCGCGTGGTGTGCTGTTGTTCAAGTTCAGCTATGCTTCTAAGAGAATGTTAAAACTAGATGAAAATAAAAATATGGGAAGCACGTGGAAGACTGATCGCTTACAGTGACATCTATTTCGCAGTTTAACAATCATGCCTGATACAGATGTTTGAGTACTGACTACAGACAATTCAAACAGTATGCCTCACAAAAAAAAAAATATAACTGTAAACCTAGATGAGACTAAAAAAATCATCACGTGTAGGCTTACATATGCTTAGCTTGCATACATTGAGTGTGGACTTCGTGCAGAAATAAATAAACCCGCCTGTGGCAGTGCACAACGGCTGCACGACCTCTGTGAGTCTGCAACCCCTCTTGAACCCTGTATTTTGCCAAGTAATTCCTAGGTGGCGTCTTCAGGTAAGAACATTTTCTTACCCTCTTTCTCTGTAGAATTTTGCTCTTACTAGGCAATTTTTGCTCTTACTGAATGATTTCCTTTTAACTACACAAAATTCATTGAAGAACTGCCAGAATGACCATAAATTATGCTAAACTTTGAGCCCTAGCCTCATGAGAAAGCACTAGCTAGACTACCAACTTATTGGTTAAAACCTGTGTGCCAGGTTTTACACTACATTTTTCAAACACACTTTTAAAGAAACAAACAAACCAACCAACCCACACCATAGTTTTCAGCCAATTTCCTTTTCTGTGTGAGGCTCAGGCTGCTCTATTTGCATTTCAGTTTGCATAAACTACTCAGATAATGAATAAAGACTGAAGAACAGCTTTAACGGCCCTTGAATCTATGCTGAGATGTGTTGACATATTTCCTGTGTTAGTGGTCTCGCGTTTTTACATCTCATATCTCATTTTGCCAAATATTACTAGACATTAAATTAGACACTGCCCTAAGTAAACCTGCAAATGTTGTAATTCCCCAGTTCTAGCACATGTGGGGGCAAATGCAATTCCGTGCATTACTTTTTTATTCATCTATCCCAGAAGCACCTGCATAAACACACCTGAGAACTCGTTTGCTGACCTGCTGATCTAATAGAGAACAAAACTAAAAGGTGATTTATGATTACATTCCAAAGTGCTATATAAAAGCTGACATTCAAGCCTGGTATCCAAAGCTACGTGCTATTCTGGATTACATTTTCTCCAAACAAAGCACGCTGGCGTGCGTTCTTTCCCCAGCAAACACTGGAGGAGAGCCAGGCAAGTCAGCTCAGGGGGTTCTCTGCCACCAGCCAGCTCCTCCTCCAGCTGTGTGGCTTGGTAACAGACAGAGCCCAAAGCATCTGTCCCATCTTACTTGCCTTTCCTTACTAAACACTTAGTGTGATAAATTACAGTGCTCTAATAGAAATTACGCTGTTGTTACCACCTTGCTCTCTTCCCAGAAGCCACCTTTCTCTGAAACCTATGTGAATGTCCTGTACTTTCCAGCCACTTAAAATAACCATCTTTAAAAGGAAATCCATCTGCTCCTGCAAAAAAAATAAAAAAGCTTCCCCTTTTCTTGTTAAATACGACATTTCTTCATGCTGCTGTCAAAGCCTTAAAATAGACAAAATGTACCCTTGGACCAGTGCTGTTTTGTTTTAATATGTACTTGTAAGAATTTTAAGCTTAATGTCCCAAACCTAAGAAGCTAGACCTGGTGCATGTATTTGTGACTCCACTACAGAGGCCGCTCTGCGGTCACAGAGGGAAGAGGGAAGCAATATAAGTAATCACATTAGTGAAAACCAGCAACAGCAGGCTAATACCTTCCTCACATTTTGTTAAGGTGCCATTCTTAAGCCTCTCCAAAGCACCTGCAAAAGCCTGAAACCACATTTTCTGAGACCACTGTGGCCTATATAGGAGAGAGGCCAGTAGAGCAGCCACCTCTCCAACCCCGCTGTGGATGTCCCGCATGCTGGTACAGAGTAACTTCACCATCGAACACGTGTGTGGCTGTAAGGAGCCATCCCGATAAGATTAACAAAGCAAGACCCAAAGTCCAGCCAACAGGCCCAATGTAGATGCAATATTGCATGATTAGGAAACTAAGGAAGATAGCCAACTGTTCTAAACCTGTTTCTTGATAACAATCCTGTTACTGCTAGCAACAACAATCAATAAACAAGAGATGCTTAGGAAAGGTTCCTTGTTCTCCCATCCACCCGCAGCCACAGGAGCAGGGGGCTGAGATGGATGAGATCAGTGGCCCTGCCGCAGCGACGCAGGGACCACCTGCATGGCTGGGAAGGCTGCTCTGCATGCAAGAGACACCAAACACCTTCCTTCTGCAAGTACCAGCCAGGCTGCTGTGAAGCAGCATGCAGGGGTGCCCAGTGTGGTTGAGGTTCAGTTTTCAGCTGCTCCTGCAGAGCTGGGCACACAGCTTCTTCCAGTCAGCAGCCTAACAGGGTGCAGGAGGAGCAACGAGCATCTGATTTTTTGCTGTCTCTGGCTCCCTAACTTTGGGCTCTCTGGTGCCTGTAGGATAGCAGAGGTTTCTGGCTGAGATGATGAGAAGTGAGAAAGGACTAGATAAAATTTCTTTCTGTATCTCCATGCCCCACTGGGGACAGGGGGACTTTGCTTCCAGTAAACACAGGAACAAGTTACTTTGCACAGAGTTCCCAGAGTCCTAATGCCCAGAGCTTCTTGTGAAAGAAACACACTTACAGACAATAATAATAATAATGTCCTGGACATACCTGAATAATTTGTCAGATATTTTTAAAAATTATATTTATTTTTTCCATGTTCACATGCATTTCTTATGTGGGTAAAATATTTCCACATATATGCTAGAGTCTTTGAGAAAAAACATAGAGGATTGTCTCACAAAAATGTAATCCTAATTTTCGTTTAGAGAGACCTTGTGGTTAGAATTTATTCATGTAGCTTATAGAAGGCAAGTTCAAAACAGAGTTTAAGCTGGAAAGTTTCTGAGGAACATCAAAGAAGTGAATGCATTTGCTCTGCATGAAGCTAAGGTAGAAAATGAACAGACTCTTTCTTACATCTATATCAGGGCTATGTTGAAACACACAAACAAGTTATTCATTCTCTTCTTAGAAATGCAGAATAAAGCTGTTTCCTTGAGACAAGGAAACAAACCCCTTGTCACAACTGTTATTTTCTTCCTATGAACATTCTTATTCTTAGCTGTTTCATTTTGCTGTATCATTGCACTCCAGTAAAATAAATTCCTGTTTCTTTCCTGCGATGGCTGTAGCAAGTACAGCATGTCCGATGAATTCCAAAGGCTGCAGTCCATCAATATTTAAATCCTGTTCCCACAAAGACAACAGCATAGTACTTCTAAGTTAAGAAGTCTGTATTAATTTACAGGTATATTCATTGTATAAAGGTCTATGCTGGACATAAATATAGGGCAAATTCCATTTTCTTAGCAGGTTCCTCAGGAACTGTAAAAACTGATGCGCTGTAACACTGAAATCTTCATGCTTGTCTGGTTCTGCGTCTGCAAGCTAACTCACAAGGCCATGGACCAAACGCCTTCTGCCATGAGGCCATAAACTCTTTTGCAAGTAACAGGCATATACAGAATTAAATTTCACAAAATTTGACGTGGATGTTCCAGGCTTTTGCAAGACAGAGATGTTTCTTCCTAACTAAGTGACTTTGAACTCAAAGGGGAACTACAATATTAGCTACTAACTCTTGGGTTCTTCCCCATGTGAATCCTTCAGTCAATAATGACACCCATGTACACAGCCGCTGGTCTGGCAGATTCCTGCCACCCGCTAACGACCCACGGAGCAATGAGAGGGAAATTGCTGCACGCAGTACAAATGAGTGATTAGACTCAGCCTCTGGCTCATTTTCCTTCCCACTTGAAACATTACCTAAATAGTCTCAATTTCTTTCCTCATGTTATCTCAGTATGACTCATGGAAAAGTTTATTTTAAGAGTTGCTTTCACATATTTTGCATGGATATCTTTCTTCTCTCTACACTGACTGGTTTCCCCTTCCTTCTTTTTTAAATGCATTTTGCTTTATGGGAGAAGCTAGGATTACAGCCTGACAAAGAGTCAGCGTGGCTTTGAAAAAGTTTGCCTTTATATAAACCTCTGGTCCCACAGCTGTAACATAACCCTCGTCTCCCAAGCAAATCTCCTGAACGTGGCCAGCTGAGCAAAGCTGACCGTGAGCTGCTTAAGCTGGGAAAAGCACCAGAAAGGATAACAGAGACTCTTGCTTTTTTGAGGTAACAAGAGTAAGATGAAGGGGCTGTGTTCTACACTGGATCATATTTGCACGCAAGTATAGGCAGTGTAAGTGCCTAATGAACACAGTTCTTCTTCATAAAGGAATGAAAACAGTAAGCAATTTTTTTTTTAACAGCCCAATCTTGCAGGTTTTGCTCAAAGGAAATTCCATTTCTAAATTATGAAACGCTTTAATATGACAAGACATAGATGAGAAGTGTTCTTTACTTCATAGACCTTTAGGTTTGATCATGATTTTGTCATAATTCTCGGTATGATTAGTTTTCTTCAGATATCCTTCTCTTTCAGAATAATAAGACTACATGAGAATGAAGGTTTTTTGATGTCTCCTTTTTTTTTTTTTTTTTTTTTTTTTTTCAAGTTTTGTAGATATATATTGGAGAGATTACTTTGTAAATGTAACCCCCTCCTGGCTAAGAAAGAAGGCAGAGAGAGCAAAATAATTAAAATCACTACAATTATTATTTTTAAATATATAATATTGTGTTTTATATAAAGTTTATTGCTCATCTTGACTGCATCTCATAGTACTAGATTTTTTAAAATAGCTTGAATTTACATGTTAGTTAAGCTAGACTTCAAGTGTCAGCATGAGCAAGGAACAAGCTTAGCTTACTTAGAAGAAACCTCCTTCATGTAATAGTATTTACAGATATTTCACCAAAGCCAAAGCTAACTGGAAGACTGTTAAATGAAGAAAGCAAAACCATTTAGATTACTTTGCACTGAATGTATAATATATGGACCAGCCTAAGTAATGGAGAGTGATCAATTCAGTAAGCAAAGCCCCCAAAACCTAGCAAAATCGTGTCCTGACACACAACAGTAAATTACACTGAAATTTCAGTACATGGAATGGCTTTTCACACAGATGTAAAATTTTTAACTAAGTCCTATTCCAGCTGAGTGTAATGATTTGAAAGGCTTAGGAATTGATATTCAGGTTATGATAGATAAGAATTAAAAGGACCTCAAAAAGACAAACTTACCAACTTTTTTTCCCATTCCTTATTAAGATCATCCACATAGGAGAGAACAAAATCAATTCTCCTGACACCGTCCCTGAAGAAAATAGAATCTTTGCTTTGATGTCTTTTATCAATCTGTGGAAGATACAGGCATACCATTAAAAAAAACAAGTATTGCTGTCGCTCTAAAATGTACCAGAAGACAAAGAAGTTTCCCCAAATTGCCTCAGTTCTTCAGCTTCTTCATAGCTGAAGGTATACTTTGGCAAGTTTTAGAAAGAGCTATATCCAGTTAAAATAACTCCAAATTTAACTGCTTATATCCACAAACACTACATGTAAGTAACTAGTATATGAAGAATAAATATATGTTAGTGCAGTGGTACTTGTGAACAATGCTACCATTTATTATTTTATTATCTTTACAGTGTGTCATAAATGATCAAGACAAGCGTTATTTTACAGCATGATTTTTTTCTGCAGTTAGTCAGATCGCCACTCTACAGAAAAGCCAGCTAAGGCACACTTTGTTGACTTGAAGCAGGTAGCAAAATGTAAATTCCATGCATTTTCTTCTACATAATAAGATTCCTTACACCAACCACCACAGAGAAATATGTCCCAGCAGTAACCACGTACGAAAATAACACACAAACAATACAAGGGTGACATTACAAAATTGGGTATTTACTTGCTTTGAAAAAAAAAAAAAAAATCTAATAAAAGGTATCAATGCAAAGGGTAATTAGCATTCTAATTGATCTATTAAAGCTCATATTTTCATTTATCAGCATGCCAGAATGTCGTAATAACAACATTCATCTTTTTCACTGACTGGGCTACAGCAATTCATGTTAGGCAAAGAAAAGACTATTACCTCACTCTTCTACAGAAGGTAACACAATATTAGGTAATATTGTTATCATATCAGTATTCAGCTCTACAAAATTGTTTATAAGATTAGAGGTTCATATAGCAAAGTGCTCTCCATAGAAGCTAATACTCTAGTTTAAATTTAACTCCACCCAAGGAAGTTGATGTTGGTTTTTTTAACCGCATTTATCATCAAAAGTGTATTCGTATAGGACTGAATTGGGTTTTCATTTTTTTTAGAGTAGGAACAAAAAAGAATAATTCAGAGGGTTACACCTCTCTCTTCTCCCTCTTAAACCATGCAAGGATATATGTGAGAAAGTTCTCTGAGAAAGCACAGCGTATTTAGAACTGTGAACCTCGCTGCCAGCTAACAAAAGGCATCACACAGTGAAGCATGTTATTACTGCAGCCATCCAAGCCACTTGCAGTATCATTCATCACTGGTTTACCCTGAGACGTCGCTTCAGGAACAGATTATATTTCCTTCCACGCTGCTGGAATAACCAACAAGTCGTTAGCAAGCCCATTGTTCCTCTCCAAGACCCAAACCAACTGCTTCGAGCACACACCCCCCCACTAGAGTTAGCAAGAAATCCATAAGAAGTCCTTAAAAAAACCAGGAAAAGCCTCCAACTATTAGAAAAACACAAGCACCCACAAACATTATGACTATAATGTCTTTTTTTTTTTAAAGGCAAAGCTATGTTGGCATCCATTTTGACAATAAACTCATGTGTTTTAAAGTAATGACTCCTATAACGCTAATTGCCATCATTTGGATACTTAAGCAAATTTTAAAAAAGAACAATAAGAAAGTTTCTTTGAATTTAATTTAAATAAATAAGCACTGGCTAATGAGCAGTGCATGCATGCTTCCACGTTACGCTCATGTTAGGTCGAACTCAATGGGACAACAAAAGACAAATAGCAATCACGTAATTCCAGATCTGACCCAACTGCAAGCAATAATATAGATGTACTCGAGGACAAGTGTTTATCTTCAAATAGGCTCAAATGTAATAATAAAAAAAAAACATTAAAATCCCTGTTGTTCCATAGCATTGCACAACTCCATGCTTCTTCACTAGACACACTGGTAACTGCTGAAGCCCGAGAGCAGCCCACTTGGACCATCCACGCATTATAGAGAATTCCTGTGTTTCTGAAGCTATCCCAGCCTCTGGGGAGCTACAAAACACTGCGCTGCAAATCAAAGTAACGCAAACAAGCTAAAAGAAATTATTTCCCAAAAATGCTGCCATCCTGTCTTTGCATTCCCTCTTTGGCAATTCTGTTCGTTTTCTTCTCGAGAAATATTGAGAGCAGATCAATTAAACCAGACTACTTTGTAAGACTGAAATCAGAACAGCTACCTCAGGAAATGCTTTTGCTTCCAAATGCAGTACATAAAAATGCAAGACTAAGAAGCTCAGAAAAATAATGGAATCCAACAGAAGAAAAGAAACAGCATTTTCCTATTCTATTTTGTGTTTAAAGGGTTTTTTTTCTGTAAATATAATTGTGACTACAAGCAAATTGCCACTGTTCAGATGTTAATTTAACTAAGTTAACATCGTGCACAGAACCACACCAACATCTACACGGCATAAACAGCACAGTAATTATTCAGCGTTACTACAAGTGAACAGCAAAGTGGTTTCTGATAAACTTACGATGTTAGGAATCAGTATAAAACCAGGCCACTTCAGTAACTAATTTAAGAAGAGATTGTGTGAGCACAGACGTTGTCCTAGTGATCTAACAAAATCCATATACACAAATAAAAATAAATGAAAATCAGTAAATAATATTTAGTTCAAAAATAGCTCCTTCCAAAGGAGTGTCCCAAATTCTTTGGGTAGCATAGCCATAACTAGATTATTCCATACAATTGAAGTAATACTTTACCTTTAATGCCATCAAAGTTTGCTCATTTTCTAGGCTGTATCAGAATCCTGCTCAGTCATTAAAGGTCTGACTATGAATTTAAGAAGACACAGTAGTCATCATTGGATCTGCTTTGAGAAGGGGAATACTTATCAATTCCCTCTCCTTCTGTGCGCAGGATTATTCATCATGGATAGTGACAAGCCTACTTATTAAACCCATAAATTATTCCTTTCCATTTTGCTGCATTTGGATTTCACAAGAAGAACAAGATCAGTCTTGCATATTCATGCAACTCTGCACACACGTTTAAACTTACAGGTTTGAAATACATTAAATGTTCGTAATTTGCCTTGGTTTCATCACTGAATCATAAAACATCATGGCTTAGTATATCTTATTTCTTAAGGGCTCTTTTCAGAACTTTAATTCAAATTAATTGATCTTAGACAACCTGCAATTATTAAATGAAGTTACAGAGCAGACATTCTGTGACGTGTGCCTCCTGGAATACAAGTAATCAAATTAAAACTTCCCAACGCAGCACAGATAGGAAGCAGAAGTTTTTGAATAATTGGATAACACCCAATGAAGAATTACAGAAGAGATGGAGCTCTAAGGCGTATGGTGAGAACTCAAGAAGCAACAGCCACAAGTTGCAACAAGGGAAATTCCTACTGGATGTCAGGGTGTGGTTGAGTGGGAGCAGGTACAACAGGTTGCCCAGAAAGACTACGTAATCTCCATCCTCAGAGATGACACAGCTTGACCAAGCAAGGCCCTGACTGATCAACTTGATCTAAGCTGAAGTCAGCCTTGCCTTGAGTAGGTTGGCCAAGGAGACTTCCAGAGGTCCCTTCCAATCCAAGTGACAGTATGATTCTATGATATGGTGTTCCCGCAAGCATTCAGCACTTACCAGCGCTTCCAAAAAGTTGAATAAATTCATCAGCTACAAAGCAAGTTTACAACAACTACTGGTTCAAAAACAAATACTGCCCTCCTGTTCTCCTGTATTAACTTTCCAGTTGTAATACCCTAATTATCTCTACAAGAACTAAGTGACTTCACAGCCTGCAGACAGGTGTGCTAATTGACCACTGGAATGGTCTGTCATGCAGAGCTAAATCTTCTTTTCACGTGGCTATATAAGTGCAAACTTACTGGATTCATTTGGAATTACATGAATATTTCTAGTTACCCCATAATTGATAACCTCTGTCTAGACATCCAGCGGAGGTCAACCAACCAACCCTCCAAGTACCCAGGCTTGCAATCCTCATGTTAGACACAAACTAAAGCCCTGCATTAGGAAAGCCTGACTCAAATAGGACAGGTTATCAGCACAGCTCAAGAAGAAGAAGTACGGCTGCAACACCCCACGTCCAGTTCTGCCCAAAACTGGTTTGGGTCAAGTGTGTAAATGCTGGCTGGCGGTCGCATGCTCCATTTAAATCCATCAGAATTCTCCCGTCCCACACTGCTAAATACTTGAGCAGGACTTGGCCGCCTTGCTCTCACAGGTGGCTTGATACGCTTCTCCAGGGCCAAAGCAAACAAGCCAGTCACCGCAAACAGGAGAGGAGAAAGTGAGCTGCTGGATGTGGCATCAACCACTAAACACTAACAGAAAGTGCTTTAGAGAAACGACTTTGGATTAAAGCTGAAAAGACTGCGGTAAACTTTTCCTTGGCCTTGCTCACTCACCGAAGCACCCAGACAG
Source organism: Tetrax tetrax (assembly GCA_009806455.1). Classification (NCBI taxonomy): domain Eukaryota; kingdom Metazoa; phylum Chordata; class Aves; order Otidiformes; family Otididae; genus Tetrax; species Tetrax tetrax. The sequence continues at coordinate 132,806 of WHYT01016472.1, read as the reverse complement.
CTGACCTTGGTCATTACAGTCAGCTAGCCCTCGGGGTCTAACGATATCGCAGTACCTGAAAAGCAAATCCATTCTGCAGCTTATACCTGAATGATTTAATCCTGTATTTTTTCACATGACTCAGAGGGATTTCCATTTCTGGTCATCCACCTAACTGGAAATTTATGTCCTTACAGATGGCTTAGCACAGCTCTCTCCTTGTAGGCAACAGAACTTCCTGCAAATACACCTTGCTAGATATCCCAGCCCTCTCCATCTCCGTACGTCAAAGACGGAGGAATTTGGCTTAGAGGAATACTTTTCACGTTAATGTTCATTCAGAAAATGGCACGTTTCTTAGGGGCCTACATTCAGAAACGCACTTCCCAAATTCAGTTCCCTGGAGTCCAAGGTTTCACAAGTGTCCAGCCTTGCAGAGCTGGGACTGCAGGTTCAGACCTCAGTGGCCTTCATCTTCTCTTTCTGTTTCCCAGAATGGGAAGATGGTTTAGAGCAGCAATTTCAGTACCAAAGCAGTAACCTACGCTTATCTGAGATGGAGGAACCCAATCCATTGGCTTTGTTAGAGGTACAGCGCAGTAAAGAATCTCTGGCTTTGATCAACCGGTACGCTGAGAAGGAACGTTAATCACATGATCCCCACCAGCACATCTAGGAGTTACATTATCATAGTTTACAGCCAAGGAGTTGTATTATCATACATAACCAGACAAGAAAACTGCCTGAAATGACAAAATAAAATTGATTTGCAACATTTTGCTTGCTTACAAGATAGTCTACAAACCAAATATTTATTTATTGCATACCTTTGATAAATCCATAGAGGCAAATTAGTTTTTATCACAGACAATATAACAAATCAAAATAACTGTATTACAAAACAATTAGTTTATTTACGAATTAACAATCTACTACAGGAAAACTTTCAGATTACAGAAATGGACAAAAATATAAGGGTTTGAAAGCCGAATCAAAATACAAGAAAAGCCTCCATAATTGCGAGGGTAGGAAATATTCAGTGGCTTAAAAACAGAATTGTCACCCTCACTTACATCCCTAGTTCACACAGAATATTTATGTACTCCGTCTTTTCATAGAATTAAACATGCTTACAGCTATAGGAGAAACATGACAATTAAGATTGTGCTAAACACAATCATTTGATAAAATTTATTTCCAAAAGCAAAAAGCTCCTGGAAATGCATTTCCACAACTTATGAAAATATACAGGCACTCTACTGAAAATCAAAAAGGCAAATTCCTGTTTTACACACAGTAAACTCAGTTCCCATTATACCAGAGATCCCCTTTGCAGGAAGTTCTCTTCAGCATTCTTCCTCGGAGGAAATCCACGCAACTGGAACGCTTATCCACTTCAACGTGTATTAACAACACTCTTATCACCACACATCCCAGTTTCCAGTTATGCTTCATGCAGCCTACACAATTGCATACAAAACTAGAACCTTTCCCATTCAAAGAAACAGGAAACCCAACCTATTTCTTGTAGCTAAAACTTGCAAGCTATTTTTCGCACCTTTACCACGCTTATGTTTCAGTTTCCGTTTCGAACCACATTAAAATCCCAAAGCTTGAAAACATGCATTTCAAAGCAGCTTAAGACACCAAGATGTTCGCACTGAAATTTAAATGCGCATAAAAAGCCTCTCTAGATAAAAAAGCACATTAAACAAGAACAGAACAAAGAAAAAATAAAAAATATGCTAAGAGAGCATATGTGTTAATGTAAGACACCAGAGCCCCACGTAAGCAAGCAGACAGTTTGGATATACCTCAGCATGTACTTCTTCAGTTATCTTAACTGAGTTTTTGTAATTTTTGTTCTCCACACAAGAATGGTGTTTTTTTTTAAGTTCTATGATATATTTGACAATTATCTTGTCTGCGAATTTCAATAAGAGGATATTTTGAGCCTTTCCTTATTACTTACTACAATAAGAAAAAAACCTGTGCAAAATTAATTCCTACACATTTCAAATGATGTGTTTGTTTCTTGCTCTTTAAAATATTTTAAAGTATCATGCTGACTCAGACAGCCCTCCAGATTATGATAAAAAGAATCCCACGTTTGTTAATAACACCATAGTCAGAATATATCCTACATCCCATCAAACCAAAATCATGATAAAAAAGCAAACTTTCCAGTTTACTCCACCAATACTTAACTTTTCAATTTTGTCTATTATCCTTTCAATTTGCTTGAATTTATCGTTTAAGCCATCACTAGGAATAAACTCAAAAACCACATTCATTTTTATATGTTGGAAAAACAATTCTTTTTGGAAGGATGGCTTTCTTGAAACTGGAAAATTTTCTGGTGAGGGACTTTATGGCATACGGTAATAGAAGACGCCACACAAATTCATGCAAGGAAGCATGAATATTGCTTACTGCTTACCACTTGATGTTCTGGGATGAGTAAAGTAGTCTCAGTGCTGTTTAGGCCCTGCCAGTGGCATCACAGGAAAAACATAATGTTGTTAGCAATGATGCAAAGGATGCTTTAAAATAAAAGGCTATTGCAGAAGAAACAGTGTAGCTTCTGGTTTAAGCTGTTGAAAAGCTATTCTGAGCGACAGTTGGATTTTCAGTCTAGATAGTAAAAGTTTAAGTAAACCTCTACTTCCTCGGATGAGCTGGGTCTCTATCCCACGCCGCTGACTTTTACACCGCCCATACTGATTTTTAAATATTAACAACTTTTAATAAGAGCCATACAATATTCTTCAACAGTTCCACTATAAAAAAATAAAGTATAAACAACTTGCCATACATTACCATTTACAAGCTGATAATTAACAACTTTTAACACTACTTTTTCTTATTTTAATAGCAAAGAGAGTAAACATACATAGCTTAGACAGCTGCACTTGCATTCAGAACAAACGTGACGCCCCTTACTCAGCTATTTTTTCAATACCAGCTGAAATTATACCATATGCACTGAACAAACACAAATGCGAGCAGACATCATTAACCCCAGTGTAGGCAAGGCAAACTGGCACCAGTAATTGTAGTTGTTACGCCTAATGAGACCGGTGAGGGCTTCCCAGCTTCCGGTTCCGATCCACGTCTGGTGAGGCCTGACCCTGATTTTAATTGTACAAGATCTGGATGCTCATTATTTCCATGTATGTGGGCCTGGAGGGTGTTGCAACGTCCTCTGGCCAGGTTCCATACCGGGATGGCAGGAATACCAACAGCAGAGGACTCTGCAGAGCACGGCTACGCTACAACAATGTGTCCGTAAGCTATCTGGGGTCCCGCTGGGATTTTGAGATCAGGCTTCACTATTGGAATGAATACTGGTTTGCAATATCTGAGCTGTTTTACAGTATCTAATTCTGTTAGTCAATAATGTCTCACAGTCTTGTTTTGCCTCTGAAAATAAACCACAGACAGGTTTAAACAGTGCAACCAAACAGTGCGAGCGCATTATGAAAATACGACAGTTCTCTACGGAATTAAATTAACTTTGAACAGAAGCAGAATACTAACTCCATTTCATTACTGTATCGTCATTTATTGGTTTGGGCTTGTATTATTTTTTTAAAAGTGCATTTTCCAAAATCCAATCTCCATAATGTACCATCTATGATTTTTTAAAATTTGAAATGAGTATTTTTCACTTTTGCTATGATTTCACTTGAGAGAAACCACATTCCTATAATTCTGTGAAACAAACACAATGGTTTTGTTCCTGTCTACACTGCAAGTAGTACATACACACATCAATACATTCCTTCTTAATGATGTTATCTCCTGGTACTTGCCTATCTAAATAAGATTATAATGTCCTTTTTAGAATTCAGTCAAATAAACACAAAAAGATCGATCTATTTTTTGGCAAGGACTCCACATGAGAAACAGTGCAAATATAAAGAGCTGCACTGTGCTCTTACCGTAAGATAGGGTTTAGAAGTCTAATCCTCGTGTCATTGATGCTACTGGAAAAACCTGCACTATTAGCAGAGAACTAAGGGCTGAAATACTTAAGGTGAAAGGTTTTCTGCAATTATGCAGTGAAAATATCTGACCTGTAATGTACTGTACAAATTTGACATCAATGAAAGCGCAGCCTTGTTTTTCATTGCTGCCCTACAGCTCCTGACCTCTCCACTGCACACCTGCGCCCTCGTCCAAGCCGGTGTCCTTCCTTCTGCTTTTCTTCCACCTCTCCACCCCGTACTCCTCCCACCCACAGCTTCCCACCTCCTCCAGGATCAGATGGAAACGCAGGTTTAGCCACTCACTGGTCTTCATGTGCTGCCCACACCACTTCCCTCCGAGATAAAATACACTGAGCAAAAAACTAAACTGTGAGGTGAAGACACAGCTGGCAGAGTCCTTTGTACATTCCTACACATTTTGTGAAATGCTTTCCTGATAATCTAGGGAGCTTATCCTGCTCTCAGTACAACTATCTGAAATTAATTAGCTCAACTCATTGTGGTTAATTGTTGTAAAATTGGTGATCAAACCTTCTCCCGCACATTTAGAGTGTAAGATCTCTTGTAGAGAGACATCACTTTTTTGTTATACGCCCAAATTTTATGTTCAGCACATAAGATTGGGGCTCCAATCTTGGTAACACATGACTCCCAAACCAAGAACCAACCAGTGTTTTCAGAAACACTCAAATAGTTGAGATGAAAACCAAGAGTAAAGTGTTGGCAGTGGTGGTAGCGTTGGGCTGGTCCTTCGTACTCTGGAATCCACTCTCATAAGTCTTTAATGCACTCTCCCTCTCCCCAAAATGTCCCTTGAACTGTGTTTTGTAGTTTCACTTGAAATAAGTCTTTTTGTATTTCCTTCTAGATTTTGACACTGATTTGGTCTGTCTTCACAATATTAATAGTGGTACTTTACGTTTCTCTCTATTTGAAAACCCACTGGTCTGAATCGAACAAGCATGAAAATTAAGGTACATTATGATGGTGTTTCTTCAGGAAAAAAAAAAAAATCAGTTCATTTGGAACACCTGCAGCACCTGCTGCTCACAAAAAAAAAAAAAAACAAAACCAATCTATGTGTCACACCCCTAATTTTGGTAAAATGTATTGCTTTCATACATTTGATGGAGATCTGCTAATTTACTTCTGCTAACCTGGCCTAAATAAAGATAGTTTGTTCTCAGTTTGATCTTCTCATGATCAAGTTACAATATGGAAAATTCTGATTAACAGGAATTTTTAGTGAGCATTTCACTGCTGTGAATTAACAGCAAAGGTGAAAACTTCATATACGAACTGTGCAAAATTATTTCCTACCTTCTCACAGCTAGAATAGGGCACAATCCTGCAGCTTTACTCAAAGAATAATGCAGCCATCTGCCTTGCACGAGGGTGAGAAACTCAGGGTCCACATACATACACAGCAAACATTTCAAGTTACTTTGTACTTCTTAACTGGAATAGCAGACAGACAAATAGTCCTCTGTATACACCTCTTACAGATGTCAATAAACTACAAACTAGTGATTCAGTCTTCCACAAAATCTGTATTAATTTTACAGCTATCTCACCTAAAATTTTACTATCAGGAAATTTAATACAAATTCCATTTTTAACCTTTCGTCCCATCTTGAGTTATTTATCTGACTTTCTTTCCTCTTAACAATAGAACTATTTTGTCAGTGGGCCTCATCCTCATTTACTTTGTAACTTGAACAACTATAATCGCTGAACAGAGATACACTCTGCTATCAGAAGAGAATTGTGCCATCACATATTTTTCTAGCGCTCTCTCTGCAAAAATATAAAGCACAGAGGAAAAGCAGATTCTCAGGTTTAATTTCATTCATTTTCCAATTTGCTTGAAAGGACTTTCAGAGGCATTTATGTATTTCTTGGAACAGGAACTCCATAAAGACTGCTTCAGGTAGATTCTACATAGAAACTCAATTAGGACAGTTGCATATCCCTGACAGAAGTGGCGGTCTGTGAATTACAGCTTTAACCACGACATAATTTGAAGCAGTTCCTGTTGCAGCATCTATTTGAAAATATCCCTATCATATCCTCCCCCCCTTCCCTTTCCAGTCTGCTGTTTCCTGAAAACATCTCCTTGCCTCCCTGCATGACAAAGCATCTAGAAATGACTCATGCTATAAGGCTTTTAATATGAAAAGCTGTTGAACTTCAGGAGATCTTGCTTCTTTTATCCTTGTGGGAGATTAAAAGAAGAAAAATAAGGAGACTCAACAAGCAACAGATTTAAAAAAAAAAAAAAAAAAAAAAAAAAAGAAAAAAAAAGGATAAAAATGGCAAGAAGCAGTGGATTAGAGTACAAATGGAAATCATGAAGAAGGACCAAAGGCACCATTGATTGTAGACTCAATTGTTTTTTGAGTCCTGGACTTCATCCAACTGTATATACGTTGGCAGGCTTCACTGCAGACTGTTTTTCACTTTCTTTAGGTCCAAATCACATATTCCAAAATACAAAAAAAAAAACCCCACCACTGAATTATGGATAGGTAATATTTTCTGCTCTCCATATTTGAATATAGATTTGTTTGTTTTGTTCCCTTCTCTGTTGCCAAATCAATGATAAGGCCTTAGCTTTTTCTCCCTACTGCTGAGCAGAAGCATTCTGTTATTGTGTGTTACGCTTCTTCTCTTTCAAAAAGAAAAGACTGCCAGAGCATAAGGAAGTTGTGACCTTCATGTAAATTCATTTAACTCTTCCCAATGGTCTCTTTATGAATTAATTCCATTTCTGTTTTAAAATTACCTGACTTAAATAGTTTTAAGACTTCCAAGTGTTCCTATTTTCCAGCTGCAGCAACAAAGTTAGGTACATGGTTAAATAACAAGAAAATTACCAACCTATCACCGGAGTAAAATCACATAATAGAGGAATGTGCTATCTGTCAAAACAAGAACACAGCATGTTGACCTGAGCTCAGAGGGGTCTTTGGTGAAAAGAGGAGAAACTATGGCTTGTCTATGCTGGGATAGATGACCCTGGTCAAATCCTATGGGAATGGATCAAGGATGACAGAAGGCAGCCTAGCAAAGAACTAAGGGAAAAGAAAATCTTCCAGTTTATAGAGAAGAAAACTGAAGTTGTTATAATACATGAAGATAAAGGATTATCTTTATGTGAAAAAAAAAAAATCTGGGCTATCTTACTGTGATAATGAATTCATGGAGAAACTTTAAGGATAGACTTAACCTGAATATCTAGGACATTAATCATCAAGAACTAAGTCTGTCATGACTGATAAGAGTGTGAAACTGGGCAAGAAGATTAAAGAGTAACTCTGTAACTTTACGTCTGGTTAATGCACAGAAAGCAAAAACCAGACAAATGAGACTCTGATAGGGGACACAGGGTAGGATAACACAAAGCACAGAAGAGTACCAACTTAAATGTAAAGAAACATCAGATAACCAGCTGAACTGGAGAAACAAACGATCTAAAGGCAAATAAGCCTTAGAGGTAGAGAGGAAAATAACAAAACAAAAAACCTGAGTCATCAAGCCTACAGACTAATATTGCTAATATGACAATACTGTGATATTTAAGAACAAGTTACAACAAAAAATAATTATGTAAGGAACATGCATAAGTAGAAAACAAGAGAAAAGGCAGCATGAAGTTACCAGTGAGAGGTGGTAACCAGATATATTTTTCCTAAGGAGACTACCTCCCAGACAAGAAAGTGCTGAAGATCAAAGCCTCCCTCCTTTCCCACCACATCGTGAACCTTTCAGCCTTCAAACAAGGTTCAAATCCCATGTCTCTACATATATGAGACACGTGTGTTGCACCCTCTCTCCCATGTTTCCTGCCTTTTCCTATGTCCTAAGTCATAAAGTAGATTGTTTTAAGCTTTCGTGAAATAGGTCATCTGCAACTACTCAGAGGCACTCAAAGGAACTAAGAAACAGCTTCAGACTCCGAAGCTTATCACAGTACAATAATTCATATGCTACAATTGGAAATCATGTCTGCCCAGGGTTCAGTGAAGTATTTGATATGGCTGTTCACTGACAAATTTTCTGGAGAAAAAGATTACTACAACTCCTACAACAGATTCAGAAAGCAGTAAGGTGAACATACCATTTTTAAGATGGAACTGGTAGATTTATGATCACGTTTAAATGATATGGTTGCACGTGCTAGGAAGATAGAGACCTGTGTAACCTAGGAAGTACTTCTGAGTTCTGTTTTCACGTGACCATCTCCAAATTTGCCTCGTTTTACTCTTAAGAAGTTCAGCAGAACAGCTACAGTTTTCCAACACTCACTTCAATAGAGATTATTTCCAACCAGTGCTCATGAACAATATGAGACTCTACTTCCGACAGAGCAGCTATTTCTTCTCCTGTCTAAAACTCTTATTTTCCTCTAAGCATACAATAGCCATAATAAAGAAATTAGACAACAGAAATTAAAATAAAATACCAATTTCAAGAACACATATTTTCAATATTCTTTTTAAATCTGTTTCTTAACAGAAGAGAAATCACACACCACTATCTATTTAAGATATTGTGTACTGTACATATTAAGCAATGAGGTACTGTGAAACAATGAATAGCTGATGATGCTTTTCATATTGCATATGTTGAAAGGAAGAGGTATTCTTATAACTCAAATCTTTATTTGCTTTCTCATAAATCTTGCTGCACTGTCAAAAAATCCCTAGAGCAGAGGAACACAAGACTGCCTTGATTCCTCTATCAAGCCAGCAATATCATATGCAGCATAGAGCAAAGTGTTGGATTTGCGCAGAAGCATTATGTTTTTCCAATGGCCAAAACATTTAAGGATCATCTGATTCTAATTTCGAGACCGATCCTGGGAACACTGTTAAGCCCGTACTGTTTTCTGTTACTACCCTGTTGTAGCACTTAACGCTGGTAAGTCTCTTGTAAGACTCAGTGAGTATCAGTGTTACACTCATGGTTTTGCTCCTTCAAAATACTAGAGGAAGAAAATAGGATAAAAAAGGAGGCATAAGACAATTTAAAAGAAATATTATTTTAAAAACTAATTTTCTATTTCACAGCAACTGTTCCTCTTTCTTCTTACCAGTAGTACGTTAACGCCATCGGTACTGTACCTTACCTCAGAGCTGCTTGGGACTTCTGATCCTGCAGTTGAAATAGTTTCACATAAAGGTCCATTGCATTCTTCCCCTAAGGAACATTGAAAGAAAGACAGGTTGACATAAATCAATTCCTTATTTTAAAATATTACTGCATCTAAAAATTATGTGAACCTTGAAGGCATGGAACTATGAACAAGCAAAAGCAAAAGCTGGAAAATAATGCTCAGCTACATAAAATCTTCAAAAATGGTTATTTGAAGGGGAAAAAAACACTACGAGACACAGTATACTCAGTCTGTGCAACCTGGTTGTAACCTTGCAGTCACAGAGACATATTTGTAATGGTGACAAACAAAAATCTCTCAGCATCACTTATCTTTCTTGACTCAAATGTCTGCTAGGTTACTGCCTGTGAGGGCCTCACACCTGGAGATTTGCTGCCTCACTTATGAAAGTTCAATTATCTCTGAGGTTGCTTGCTAGAAATTGAATTAGTTTTTTTTTTGTTGCTAAGGGTTTAATGGTGCATAACCTCAAGATTACAGATGCCCACATAATGGAGATATGACAACAGCATCAAGAATAGTAGTATCAACTTAAATTACCAAATTTCTTGTTATTTAGGGAAAAAAAAACAGAGAAAAGAACTCCACCTTCATTTTAACAACAATATTGAACTCTGACATGATTTTCCCACAAATACCATCAGTTCACCAATGATACTTTTACTTAAATATAATCATTTTAAGAAAAAAAACCACACTTAATATCTTCAGATCCCTAAATGATACTGAGATGCTGGGTAGGTTTGTGGCTCTGATCCTACTCTGTCACCAATTTCCTCTGGAGAGTAACTCCAAGCCTGTAAGCTCCTGCTCATCACAATCTAGCCCAGGCATCTAATAATGGTGCCTCTTTCTTTGGAAAAAAAAAAAAAAAAAAAAAAAAAAAAAAAAGGATTCATCATGCTCTTTTCTCCATGAAGGAAGTATTGCTGGGTATAGTTTAGACTGGACAGACTGGCTAGCACATCTTAGACTGCACCGCTGTCACGACAACTACAGTTAGATTATTCCTACCAATAAAACAAACCTACTGGTTTGGGGTTTTTTTTGTAACCTGTAAATATTTGATGTCAAAACTGCATCCAGGCCAGATGGTTCTTCAAAAATCTGTAAGCTACTTAAGTGCAGCTTGAGAGCATTTTGTTTCCTATGGTTTTTTTCTTTGTCTAAGTTCACTTACAGAAAATGGTCTCTGTAATTTATAACTGTGCACATGATGTGATGAGAAACTGGGCAATGGTATATAACGGTATATAACATACAATGAAGAAGTTTCTGAATGCTAAGACGTTTAAAGTTGTCATATGCTATTCTGCTAAAGCAAAGTACACCTGCAAAATCTGGTGTAGAGACAATTTAAACACTTCCATTTTACTTATGCACTTATAGAAAGGTGTTTCCATATGTTGATACAGGTGTGGAGACCAGTTATAAGTAATCTCTAAAAAGTTAGTGTGAAAGTAAGTAATTTGGGATCATTCTTCCTACCCAAATATATCACAAATACTACAGGGACTATGCTGTAAGACAGAACACCAAACACAGAAAAGGTTTACAGGAACAGCTTCAGCACAGAGCTGAATTCAGCTCGCCCCCAACACAGCACAAACGTTCAACATGCAAGAGAAACAAATGGCACATAATGGGAGAATATCATAATAAAAACACAGAAGTCGACTCAAAAAACAACAACTATCAAAGATTAACTTACAAGAGAAACTGTTTCTGCAAAAACATTCCTAAGGAGAGGCTCTGCTTTCAAACAGACCTGGCTCTAAGCAGCTGCCCAGGATGGCAGACCACTCGCTGCCCGACAAAAGAAAGGGAGCATCACCGTCACGTCCTGCTGCCTGCTCTGCCCACAGCCCTGGGAAGCAGGTGGCTGCGGCAGCTTTGGCCAAAGGTAGCCCACGGCCCAGGGGCAGAAAGCCCAAACGTTTCGCCACACAACCTTCCATGGCAGGAGCAGCCTGGCACCTTGTCCCTGGAGCAGTAACACTTAATTTGCCTGTGCTGCTTGAGAGGACTTGAACTGCTTCCACGGTCTATGACAACAGCCTTGGTGTTTGGTTTTTTTTTCTGGGTTATCCTTTCTGCAGTTGTGAAAGTTTAACCTCAGGAACAAGGACAATCCAGAGTTCTACATTTTAAATGCTCTCTCAGTACCATAGCTGATTACTTATACAACTTGTGGAAGGAAATCCTCTTGGTATCTCTGATCCGGGGAAATAAAACTGAATAACCCTAAAGTAGCACACAAGAAGGCAAAAACAAAATGCAAAACACACATTAACTGAGAAGTACAACATACTTAACACATTCACTCTTTGAAAAACACATGAACAGGTTCCTGAGCAGGAGCAGAACAAGAAATGCACGTGTAAAGGAGCCGCAACCCCGAACTGCAACAAGGACCAGGAATGGAGATGCCCAACCAGTTCTTAACCACAAGAGCTGACCACAGATAGCTAAGAAAGAATTGACTTGCCAATCACATTACAAAAAGCCTGGCTCATATGGGATATCAATGGCTCACATAAATTTAAGCTTGATTTCCCAGAGGCTTTCAGCAGCGAAAAAAAAAAAAAAGAACAGAGGACAGACACAAAAGGGAAGAAGGCATAATGCTGGTTAGTACAATACCTTCTGACTGTGACCGCTTGAACTTGGTGAGAATCGCAATGTCATCTTTAAAAGGAAAAAACACTTCAGTAAGAACCAGACGTAAAATCCACTTCTAACATGAAGCCATTTAACAATTCTTCTCTATCCTTTAAAATACAGGCACTACAGCCAACAAGAGTGTAAGCCCTGGAAACCAGAGACTGTGAGCTAGACAGAAAGCACGCTGAGGTTCCTCCTGAAACACCAACGTTCACCTTTTGGCCAGGCACCTTATTTGGCAACACAGACAAGGACACCACTTTCCCATATCAGCAGGGAGGACCACAAGCTTCTGCTATCCAAGAAAACGCCTTTAAAATTCTTAAGAAATTACAACTTCCTATCTAATGATGGCAGTAAAATAATAATGTACCGGTAAAACCATCACATTTAAGGGAATGGTCTTGTTCTTTAAAAATACGTGCTCTACTGTACGTAAAGAGATCGAGAAATGCCTGCATGTCACGAAGAGCAAATGAGGACATAGAATCATAGAATGGTTTGGGTTGGAAAGGACCTTCAAAGGTCATCTAGTCCAACCCCCCTGCAAGGAGCAGGGACATCTCTGACGAGATCAGGCTGCTACTAAATGTCAGTGGCCCTTCAATACAAAATTCGCTTGTACAAATTGCAGTCAATCCTTGTAAATTTCTTGTTCAAAATTAACTCCAGAACAACACTATGACTATCAAAACTCATTAAAATTGTTTCAGACATATATAATTTCAATATTTATTCAAATAATTGGCCTTTCGTAGGCATGCACATATCCCAGCTGAAAGAAATGTAATCGTCGTCTCCCGCAGCCTTACGGTTCTGCACACAGCTATTTGTAACTCCTTAAACACTTGGGAGTTTGCACATTGTTGGAAATGAGCGAGCTTCACGTGGCCTATAATTTTGCTGTATTAACACACGCTGTCCCAAACGACACCCTACCGCAGGGCAACCTACTTAGACACTTTCGGTGCGCCACCCCTAAGAATTACAGACTTTCTATTCCAATTACAGCCCAGGTCAACAGTAACCCAAAACAGCTCACAGAAATTCAGAACTGAAGATTGAAGGATATAATCAAGACTGATTTCGCCTCTTAAAATATATGTCGTTTACCCCACAAAAAGAAAAAAGATACTTTTATTAGTGTACTCTTAGATTTCTGCAACAAGCATGAAAAACAGCTTCTTGTGTGATGAAACACCTGAATCACTTTCTTTTACTCCATGGCACAACTGACAATTTAGGAAAAGATAAAAGGAATTTATTTTCACATTTGGACCCATCGGTTAAGGTAAGTGCTTTAATATGATTAATATTTCAGAAATGAAAAAGTTGTCCTTCACAGCCTTCCTATTCATTCCAAGATGAAAGACAAAAACCCTTAGTGGTCTAGACGCCAACATGCCCACAATTTTTCAGAGATGCTACCGTATCGGCAATTTACAGAACTGGCACGCAAGCTATTAAAGTACAGCTGGACATCACATATTTAAAGTCAGATAAGTGGATTGGAGAGCACACGCACGACCTACCTACCAATTCTCTTTGCTGACTACAATGGTAATAAAGGCTTTAGTAAGATTAAAAATTAAAGTCACTTGCAAGAAAACAAGTAGCACAAAATAAATTCTGTTTGTTTTGACAAGTGCTAATTTCTTTATAAATATCTCATAAAACACAAGTAAATTTATTCAGTGCTGTTGCAAAAAAAGTCATGGTGCTGCTGTAAGTTAAGGCCTCCAGTAGCCCCCTATTTTCTGATGGCTGATGCAAGGTAAGCAGCACGGCTCAATGATGCCACAGGACTAGTGATGTATCCCTCCGCACCAAAAATGAGCTGCAGGTTCTCTGGGAGAAGCGCAACCTGTCACAGGCCATGTCCTGGTCACAGCAGTTGCACCTCGACTAGGCAAATAAAAGGTCCAGGACAGGGGCGCAACCACGGGACTGCACGCTCGACTTAATTACTAGTGTGCTTTGTGGAACAGTTTCTGGCTTCCAGCACTCCCCCAGACAGAGCAGAAACACACCCTGGAGGACATCACAGGCCAAGCTGTGGTCTCCAGAACAGTCTGGAGAAATCTGCCTTGCTTGGGAAAGGGTTTAGCCATATGGACACAGCTGGAGTGCGCTACTTGTCCTCGAAGGCCAATGAAAAATTCTTGGCTTTTTTAGTTACTAGCACAGGCACAGCCAGGGATGCTCTAGCATCTTTAACTGTACCTAACCAGCAATTCCCTGGAAGAAGATGATGATCTTCATCACTTCAGCATCCTCAGTAAGCTGTGGTCTGCTGGCAAATGGGAAGAAAAAAGCTTGGCTGATGATGCGGCACTCAAAGGTACAGCTGGGCACAGAGCAGCTGGCGTGTAGATGCTGCAGTTTGGCACAGTTCAGAGCAACTCTGCATCAGAAAACAGAGCAAGTGAAAGTACATTTAAGTTTTCCTTTCTTTCAACTTCAATCACCCTGATTCATCTGCATCAAGTAGACCTCTTGGTAGATGTGTTTCTACCAGTAAAAATATAGTTAAGTTAATATATTTGGTGCTTCTAAAGCCAAGTGGCTGCTAAACAGACATTTTTAGGGATGAAAATTTTCATTTTGCTACTAAAACTAGAAAATCATCTGCATGCGCACACCCAAGACCTCTGACGGAACTATTCCAAAGGTAAAGTCAGAGCCAGGATTCTCCAGCAGGTGTTGATAAACTGTTTATTGTTCAGCAGCAGTAAGACAGTATTCCTACTGGTCCTGCTCTTACTTTCAGTATTGTTTCCAAAATATTGCTTCCATTCATTTCCACAATTTCCTTAGACACAGTAACAGCATCCTTTTCAGTCAACCACGCAGGTACAAAGAGCTTTGAGACCCGTGATACTGTTCTGCATATGTCGGATGCCTTTGGCACGTCAGTTTATACACATATATATCCCTAGAGCAGAACTTTGATGGTCCAGGCAAAATTAAAAAAAAAAAAAAAAAAAAATAAAAAAAATAAAAACAAAACCAAAACTCCCAAAACTTACACTGCAGTTGTTACGAGCTAGCTACTTTGTACTACAAAGAAAATTTCTAATATTCGTCCTTACCAAGCAATGAAAGAAAATGTTATTCTCAGATATCTTAAAGTTAGCGTCTTAATAAAGCCCTGTCATTATTCAATAACCTGGCCTGCCTGATAGAAAAAGATAAGTCACACAATTATTTATCACTAAATCAATGTGCTATTTACAGTACTGTGTCCTTTGCTCCCGAAAGATCCCCGTGGGATTACTGCTGTAGTGGGATCTACTCTGATAGAGTTTCCACCTTTGACAAGGGGTCTGATTCAGCACTGAGTCACTCACAAAAATGCATACTCTCCAGAATCAGGTCACTCACTTCATAATGACTATTGTAAGTGCTTCCATATCAAAGAAAAACATAACTTTAAAATGACTTATTAACTAAATTTATCTGTATATTGACCACACCCTCCCAGAGCTAGATGACTGAGTTGCCATGGGGAACTGTGGACCCACCTAGTATGCTGGCTCCTGAGCAAATAAAATAAGTTTTATTACTTCTCTTGGCCTCCTCTGAAGAGTAATAACTGCACTGCTGAGGCAAAAATTCAATCTCAAGATTATGTCTGAAGTGGCGGTTTATTAGAGTGATCCTAAAAATTTAAGACAATTTCTTAAGAATGAAAACATTAAATTCTCAGTAAATCCAAAACTTATTTGGAACATTTTAAAATAATTTTATGATTCCCTTAAAAAAAAAAAAGTACAGGCTGCTTCATGGCCATATTAATTTTCAGCACGTGTTTTATTATTAAAAAAGCAATTCCAGAGAACACGTATTTATCAAGACATAGAAAGTAAAAGAAAAAACAACAGTATTTGATATAGGCATAAATATACAGAAGAGAAATCTGTTTCTAACAATACGAAAGGCTTATTTAGCATTTGTAAAAGACTTGAAGCCCTCAGTTCTAATCTCTACTACAGTAAAAGGGTATTTTAAATCTGAACTGTGGTTTACCTCAGCTGCCTTCCTTTTAAAGAACCGTAAAATCTTCCTTTTGATTAAAAGGCACTGGGTTAAAAAAAATAGAACAAAAAAGTTGTGTAAATTGTTTTTAGCAAAAAACCACAAGCATAGTGTTGTAACACAGAATTTGAATGACATTTTATTGTGGTTAAGGCAACCACCATGACCGTACTGTATGCACCAGCACAGACAAAACTTAAAGCATGCTGTGAGCACTGAAGTTAGCACTTCTACCTTTCAGGCATCATCATTTTGCAGAATGACATGTGTAAACTGATTAAGAGGCTCAAATGCAATTAAAAAAAGAAAGCCCAGCCCAGTGGTAGCTGGATAAAGTCAGGTATTTTTAACTTGTGTAGCATTTAGATGGATGTAAGTAAGGGGGAATAGCATGGTAAGTAAACCTTGTAAGAGCAGGGTGGTAAAATACAGACTGTAGAAGTCCTGACAACTCGTGAAGCGCTACGGCTGTGCTTTTTTGCACTTGTATGTGCAGGGCCAGGTTTCATCAGCAGAGACAGACAAACAGTTCAGGCAATGGCCCTGCACATAGATGAAAGTGCCAGGGACACTCCTATCTCCTTCAAGAAGACGACGAAATGGGAATGGCGGTATTGCTTTTCATCACAGCTCGAGGGAATTGCAAGCACAAGAAGCGTTAGGCAGAGACTTGCTTTCCTAGTGTTCCCAGAGACACACTTAAAAATCTCACAGTATCATTCATTAACGTACTTCCCCAACTTGTACTGAAATCTCTGATGTAACCCTGAAGCAGCAAAATCTCTGATTTCTTTCAGCATTTGCAATACGCAAGTTTTCAAAAGCAGCAGAGGGTCCAATGTAATATTCATTCTAAGGACACACATTACATTCCCGTCCTCGTATGAGAGATCTTCTACAGACGCCGCAAGAGAAAAGCAATACATGAACAGGGAACTAATGATGGGGAAATAGTGGAAAAAAGGTAGGACAAGGTTCAGCATAAACTAGGAACACACATAACTTGTACTCTTATTAAGAAAGTAAAAAGCAATATATAAAAAATACTACCTCGAATTTACTGTCCTCTGGCAGTATTCCTCGGTTTCATGCTACCCAGACATTTAATTTCAGATGGCCAATTTCATCTGCAATTTTTTGTTACTTCTAGTCCTCATGCTCCAGCTAGTTCAATACTATTTTGGTTATGCTTCCAATTAAATGTGTCATTGGGAATTTTACTACTGTATTCAGCATGCATTTTATATTCTCTTATTAAACAACACAGAAGTATACCAGTATAGAAAGAAAGACCTTTTACAAACAAATCTGCCCCCCCCCCCTTTTTTCTTCTGAAGTATGCGTTTTCAAGACTTAACATTTTCTGTTCAAATTACTTTAAAGACAATGGAATAACTCTGGAAATCATATACTGACCCCAGAGAGAAACAGTTCCTGTCAATCAAGAAAGTAAGCAGGGCAACGGACCACGGCTCCCACCACTTACGTAAGCACCAGTCAATTAACAGGAGTGAAGTATGCAAAGGTATCCAACTTGCCAACGGCCTCAAAACCACGTCTGCTAGTCATTACTCGTTAGCATGGTGTATTTCTAGCACGCTATAAACTGTGCAAACTTAGGCTCTGTGATTTCCTACATGATAGTTAAGAAAACTCCTTTGAATAACAAACCACAGGGCCCTTTCTAATTTAGGGCTAGCGTAGAAAATTAAAGGCCAGCCATCTGCATCACGAGCCCTACCTACATGGCTTGCTGGGGTTCTGCTATCTTGCCAAAGGCCTCAAATTTCACATTTACCCTTGGGAGCCTGCTAAGGAAGACAACGGGATCACTTGGGACTTACAGTTATAAGACTGCACTTCACCCAAAGATACTCTCCTCCTAAAAATCAGTGTTTGGAACTTCACTGCCTCTACTGATCCTCACTGAGGACCAGCGGAGCTCTGACTGTACCAAAAGATGCAAACAAACTGGCACAATTAAATAATGAGGTGCTTACGTTATATTGTTTTGTTTAAATGAGCGATCCATGTGCACCAGGGAAAAAAAATCTGATTTGAAAAAGTAGCCTAGAGTGAAGTCTTTTAGCACAAGCAGCATTAAATGTTGGTCTATTCCTAATTTATTCTCAATGGTCAGATCTGTAATCGACTACTATATTATTAAAAAAAAAAAAAAAAAAAAGTAGTAAATCCCACAAACCTTTAATCTTTAAGATCTACTGAAATTTCCAGATTACAAATGTGCAAACAGGACAATTTCTCTCCTCAGTTCTTGGGCATCGGTTACAACTAGAGCAGAAACCCTACATTAGCAGAAACCAATGATCAAAAGAGGGGCTAAAAAGAGAGACTGAAGGCAGGTCTACAATGTGTAAGAATACATGCTAGTGCTGCCTTGGTGTGGTGGGAAAACAGTGATTCAAATTTACATGTGGATGTATTCCCAATACGCAGAAAGAGATTCAAAATCCTTTATTGGATTACTGCTATATGAGCATTCAGGGTATGGAACTGAGGTATTCTCTCAGATTTTCATGTTACACCCCTTAGCCTACCCAGCTAGGTGAGTTAAGAATCATATTATGTTACACTAGGAGAGGTAATTAGTGCTTACAATGCATGTCAGCACAGTTGCCGAAGACATGAAGTTTCCAGCCTTGCTTCAGGTGTCCTGCCTTATTCTCCGCCTTTTTATCGGCAGCAGCCAGCTAGCCTGCTGCCTTTTCTTGGCGTGCATCGGACTAAAGCAATGAACACCACAAGTTTAACAGCTGTAGGTTATTGCAGGAGGCCCTTCAGAGAAAACCACACATCTCTGTAGTATAATCCAAGTAACCAAGTCTGAATCTAGGACCAACAACTCCTCCACACGAAGTTTAATCTATAAATAATTCCTGACATATTATTTGGCACTCTGCAGAAAGCTGACACTTCAAAATCCTTCCATAACTATGTTATAATTTCAAGAACTATCCCTAGCAATACAACACGAGGATCTTCCTTCCCCTTTGTGCATTTGCACACACGTGCACGTGAAAAGCTACTACTAAGTATAATGAAATTACTACTTGATAACGAAGAACAACCTGGCAGCTACACTGCTCTTCAGTTTGACCCCTAGTTAACAATAAAAATCTAGTGGAAAAGTTCACTGTGTTATTACTTTGCCACTTAACATCTGACACAGCAACTCCCACCGCATTTTTACATTACCTATGCCTTCTTAATTACAAGTTTATACTAGGTTTATATACTATTTATATTAGTTTATATACTACTCATTAATTAGTTTACAGATTCTAAATATAAAGACAATGGTGTTTGGTTTGCTGTTTTGGTTTGGTTGGGTTTTGGGTTTTTTTGAGGGTTCTTTTTGGTTTGGTATTTTTTTGTTTGTTCTTTTTTTTTTTTTTACAAAATATCTGCCAACAGTTCTCAGTGCAATTTTAAAAGCACATTTTCAGGAGTGCCCTTATATCTTATCCTAGTTTTTCTTTGTACATAAATGTTAAAGTGCCCTTCTGGTTTATGATGCAGTTATCTCCTTTCTGTAGGGACTTTTCCAAAGTGCAAAAGGTTGGCATTTCAACACAGCTTTCAGTTCTCAACACGTGCTGCTAGTGCATCTGTTAAATAAAAGCTTGAAAAGCAAAGTAACTTTGAGTTTTGTTTGCAAGTTGAGAAGAATTACTTATAAAAATCTTCCAGGGTGCAACACCATACTTATGGCACCATTTCCTGGACTAGTAGCAAAGACTGAAAAGTTATACTTTAGGTATACCTTCAAAATTTTGAGTTTTACTCAGATCCAAAGCCAAATTTTTAGTTATTTAAAAAAAAAAAAAAAAAAAAAAAAAAAAAAAAAAAAAAAAGAAAAGGAAAGCAAACCCCTATACACTGGAAACCTGCCCTTCCATTAGTCCTATCAGCACCACACCAGACAGTACCTTAGCTGGAAATTGCCTGGGAGGCAAACACTGAGAGAACATTGCTCTGCCTTACACCGCAGTAGGGTTTCAGTTGCTTCCTTTGCGTTTATTTGGCACTCCCAGCCCAGAACCTCTGCCCACAGCTGGAACCAAGCCCTTCCCTCCAGGAACCTGTGTGAGGGAGAAACAGCTGCAGAGCATTTTCTTTCATTTCTCTGAGCAAAGAGGTGGAGCTGTGGACTCCTTATTAAACAAGAGGCTGAACAGCATTCACCCGCGATGGGCAGGACAGTCGCTCAGTTCTTCACCTGAGGGAACTCAGCTCTATTGCCCAGCTCTCGGAAGCGTGGCCTAAACTTCCCACATAATTGCTACTGGGTTAAGAAGGCATGCAAGAGACTTAATCCCTCCTTGGGAGCTGCTTGGCTTTGCCACTCACCAGGCTGTAGAGAGAGCAGCTTTAACCTCGCATGCAGGGTCCTCCTCTAGAACAAAAACGTTGCAAGTCTCAGTCACCAGTCCAAGGGCTTTTTTTTTTTTTTTTTTAAAATATGGATATTGTCTCAGTTAATTTAACAGCCGTGGTGGAATGAGCTTGACATTCATTTTCCTCATTAAAAGCACCACAGTATGTAAAAAAAAAAAAAAAATATATATATATATATATATAAGGCGGCATTATGCAAGTTGTTGGGATCAGTTTCCAAAACCAGGCTTTCCTACTACAAACTGGAGTTTTCCGTTAAAAGGAGGTTTACCTTCCGATAACCAACCTGTATTTACACTGTGCCCCCACAGTGACGCATCGCAGCCAGTAAAGAAATTCCACTCAGGAACTACACGTTGGTTTGTCTAGGGGAGTATTTTCTCCTCTGCCTTTTATATTATGAACTATGTCTAAATTGCTTGGAGCTTTTATTTCATTACCTAAGAATAATTTTTAAAAAAAGCTTTCACGTTAACAAACCCCCCGCTTTAGTCCTGTAGGAACATGATATCCCACTCAACGTTTCCACAAATAGATCAGAAATTACTACATACATTGCTCCAGTAATTAGAGACAGATGTAGTTTAGAACAGAGGCCCGTATTTTATGTTACTAGGATGAATCATAATAATTCTGATTAAATAAGTGAAGTACCATTCTATCAAATGACAGCAGTATTTGGCCCTGAATGCTAAGGCATTATGAGAAGACAACACACTGCCACAAGTGCCACTTGCAAGTCAAGCCATGGACTTTTCCTGATGTTTTGCTGCCTT
Organism: Tetrax tetrax; assembly: GCA_009806455.1. NCBI lineage: Eukaryota > Metazoa > Chordata > Aves > Otidiformes > Otididae > Tetrax > Tetrax tetrax. Next base: position 111,759 of record WHYT01016472.1, on the reverse strand, counting down.
TCTCAGAGGGAACCCAAAAAAGATGACAACCAACAGAAGCAAGCATTTGGATTTAGATCAGTCTTCGAGCATTCAGAGTTCAAACCAGACTCCAGGAAGTTTTGGAAGAGGAACCATGCATACAAAGGCAGCATAATTTCAAATCATAGCATGAAGCCAATCTCGAGTTTCCAGAAGATCCACAGTTCTTGGGGATATATCCCACAATACAGCTACTGTAGCATTAACATTTCACGCTAGAAAAAGATGCTGAAAGATAGCAGAGACATAAAGAAATATTCCTAACAACATACTGCGGTGTTCTTCCTCTGATATTTACATTTCCATTTTGCAAGCTTACTTTTCTTAGTTTTTAATATTTGAGGTAAACGCCATACAACTTCCAACAAAAAGTGAAATCACGCACACAAAAATGAAAGTTATTACCTCACATGGGTGTAGTTCAACAGGAAGCCAGAAAGCTTCCTTCAAGGTTGAATTTTTGGCACAGGGTCTCTAAACACAGATTCTGCAAGTTAAACTTTCCGCTGCTGGTAAGTAGTTTTTCACCCCCACAACCTGTTCCTCAGCATTCACGTTTAATGAAATGCAGTAGTAAAGCAGAATTAAACCCACATGTAGTATCCAAATATGAACACGTCTTTGAGGAAAATAAGCAGCAGATGCTTTTTCTTCTGCCTTGCTCCTACTGACTCACACAGCCCCTGTCGTGCATATCAGACATCTACAGCTTGCAGCCTCCTTAAGAGGCTATCTTCTCCTTAAAAGCACAAAGAAGATGTTTAGAACCACGAGAAGTCCCAGTGGCAATGCATGCATACTGTTAACTTTTCTAAACCATAATTTAAGGAAGATTTTACTTTTTTTTTAACCTTGAGAGATTTTTTGACAACAAATTAACATAAACTTTAAAAAGCCTACTCACTTTACTCCATATTCAATTTGTTTCTGTTTTAGAAAAGTGTTTGATTAAAAAAAATAAATTGAACTGGTGCAAGATTTTCTATGGACAGTTACATGCTACCACATGGTAAATCCTACTAGCTTATCCTCCTTTACTGAAATTCCTCAACTGTCCTTATATTAGACGTTTATGATTATAAAAAAACTCACACAGTGCTCATGGAAGACTGAATGCTGCTGAATAAAGTTTACAAACCTGGCTTCCAACATCATTCCCTAAATGGTTATCGCATATTTCGTAAACATTTTCCAGTCTCAAGCTACTTCAGAAGAACAGCCACTGGTCAGAGCAGCAGCTCAGTCCCAAGGCCTTTTCATTGCCCACAGGCAGCGGGATGGGCGATGACTCAGGTCTCCCCACAAGACTTGGGAAATGCATTGCTGGCCAAGAGACTGTAACACCCATCTGCTTCGGTCCTGAGCATGGCTGCCAGCTCCACCGGGCTTTCACAGGGAGGGCAAACATTTGTCTGACACTTGCTGTGGACGCCCGCCTTGCCGCTCTTTGCTGTCTCTGTAAACGGCTTGTTTTGGATGATTTTCACAGTCATTAGCTGCTGTCATATTTCTCTCAAACAAGTCTGTCAAATGCTTTGGAAGTCATGATTTTACACTTGTGCTGGAGGTGTTTAAAATGTCATTATATGTTTTTCTAAAAGAGACAGAGTAGTCAAGCTGCAAGGGAAAATATACAGCCCAAGCAGCCAACCCAGAAGGGTTCTTTCTTGCTTTAAGAGCTTCACTTCTAGGACCGATGGCAAAGCACAATTCCTATAGAGAAATTTTTCTAGATCAATGTTTTTCTTTTTTTTTAAAAAAAAAAGGTATTAGACTCTTTCTGAAAACATCAACACACTAGCTTATATCTGACTGTTGATTTGCGTTGCCAGGCGAGGTACTGATAAACACAAGCATTTGCATCATGTTATTTTATGAAATCATACTATTACCACGATTACTATCAGCAAGTACATCACACACCGGCACCAAGTGGAAACTGTAACCTGGCAATTGCAAAAAAGCAAGGCCCCAACGCAAACCCGTCGCCAGCCCTGCGACTTGACGGAAAGCTGGCGGGGGACACTGGTGCCTCTGGGACGGAGCCAGGCAGGAGAGGGGCTGCTTGCACCTCCCGAAGCCAGGTGAGCGGGGCTGCTCCGAATTTTCTTGCGATGACAACCTCACCCCTGGCTGACGGCGGCTCATCGCGGCCTGAACCCGGCTGGGGCTTCGTGAAGTCTGGGCAAAAGCAACCTTTGCGCTTGAAGTGTGTGTAAAAATAAAATTTAAGGGCTACGTCTAGAATCTGTTCTGAGCTTTTTGCCCTCAAGGTTTATTTAAAGACCTAATCAAACTACGCTCAGGCTCACGCAAACGTGTTTCGTTTGCGGTTTTCAGTGGAAGCCGGAGGATTGAAGTCAGACTCAGGAAGGGTCCAGAATCCTCCGGGATCAACCCCACCTCCCAAACATCTGCCAGCAGAGCCCCCAGGCGGAACCAGACCCCCTCAAAACCCCCTCAACTCACTCACCAGGTCCGTCCCCGTCCCCACCCCACCCCACCCGCGACGCTTCCACGGGCTCCCAGTCACCACCGGAGGGGAAGCC
>WHYT01016472.1:97377-109169 GCA_009806455.1 Tetrax tetrax | reverse complement strand
GTCTCGTTCCCTTTCTTCCCCAAACGACTCATGGCGGCCGCCTTCTTTCTTTCCTCCTCGCTCACAGACCCGTAGTTGCCTGCAGGCAGCGGATGAGTGAAGACGGTGGGGTAGCGGGTGAGTCAGGGACCCGGTTACCGCCCCATACATGCGCACTGCCCGCAGAGGAGGAGCTGCGGGGAACCGGACGTGGGGAGGAGGGGGGAACCGAGATGGCGGCCCCCTCGCCCGGGCGCCGTTCCCGCCCCGGGGCGGGAACGGCGCCCGGGCGAGGGGGCAGCTGCTCCTTCCCCTGTGAAGTGAGGAAGATCTTTTCCTCAGCAAGATCTTGCTTTTCCGCTAACCTGGAAAGAAATGACCGAAGGCGAAGCGGGAAAATGCCCAATAACGAGAACATTGATTAAATCGCCAGCCTTTGCGCCCTCCTTGTAGTGGCGTTTTGGAAGAGCGGCTGCTGGGCACGGTTTGATTTCTGCGTTTAGATGTAGCAAAGGGTTTGCCTTTTTGTTGGTTTTTTTTTCTTCTTCCTACCTCTCTACTTTTTTTTTTTACAATATTTGATATTTCATGAGAGAAGAGGGGAAAGAAAGTGGGGTAGAGTAATATTCCCTTTGTGGGTCGTGGTTTAACTGGCAACTGAGTCCCCCACAGCTCACCCCCTTCTTCAGAGGGAGAATTTGAAGGGTAAAATGAAAAAAAACCTAGGGTGTTCATATAAACACAGTTTAATATTTAAAAAAAAACAAAAAACCACCAGGGAAAAAAAAAGAAAACAAGAAATACAAGTGTTGCAAAAGAAAATTGCTGACTACCAACCGGGCAATGCCCAGCCGATCCCTGAGCAATGGCTGCCCCTGCCAACCTCCACCCCTCCCCAGTCTTATTTCGGAACGTGATGTCGTATGGCACGGGATATCCCTTGGGTCAGTCGCGGTCAGCTGTCCTGGCTGTGTCCCCTGCCAGCTTGTGCACCCCCAGCCTGCTCACTAGCAGGGCAGTCTGAGAAACCAAAAAGGTTTTGGATGCTGTATAAGCGCTGCTCAGCAATAACAAAAACATCCGTGTGTTACCACCAGTGTTTTTATCACAAACCTTAACCACAGCCCCATATCAGCTACTGCGAAGAAATCCAGCCAAAGCCAATACTGTCACTGATGCTTCTTCACTGAGAATAAATTTGCTCTGACTTTTGATCCTGCAGCAATGTTAAGAACAGCATGCGGTTCTTCCAACCTACAGGACAAATTTAAAATGGTGTCAGGCCATGAAGGATAACACTGATCGCTGTCCTGATTATAGATTCAGAGCTAGCAAAAACATTGTCTTGTATAAAAATCCTGGGTTCTGAATCCTGGAATAAAGCCTGAGGAAGGGGAAATGAGGCACGAAAAGGTGGCTGAAGAAACATCAGTCTTTCATTCCAGGTGTTGGAAAAGAAATGCCATCTTGGTCCCTCAGTCTGGCCAAATCTAGTCTAGGCTCCCTCGGGATCTCTGAAGCGGAGGGCATGTCCCAGGAGCAGCCATGGCTGCTATCCGTTCTCCCAGAGCTGGCACCATTTCCCTGTCTCAGACATCCCCATCTCCCCATCACCTCCTTCAATAGTCTGAGGCAGTTTCCAACAGGCTGTTTGCTCAGTACATGTATTTCACATATTTTTTTCTTCATTAATATAATCTCAGGCCTTGTTTCAGATTAACTTTTTGTATATTCAGCTTTTACTGCCTAAGTAATGATTTTATGCACTAAACTGATAAGGAGTTTTGTTGCTTGGGCAACTGTAATGCAACAGTGACTTCATAACAGGATTTCTTAATCATAAAGTTAATCAAGTACAGTGACTCAGGGAAGGTGCTGGACTTGCATGCAGGTCCACATAGAGTGTTAGGCCTTTATTTGTACTGTGTGGCATTACTGCTTTGAGAAGTATATTTTTAGTCAGGAGCAAATGTGTCTGGTTTCTTTCCAAAGTCTGAAATGTTGAGTTTGGTTTTTAATCTCATGATGCAGGGTGGCAGGAACAAAGAGGACGGACATGGTGCACCATTTAAACAGCTTGTAACTGTGTACAATGCACCAGGTCACAAGGTTCAGTTTAAAAGCTATATTTTCTAAGCCTTTAATTTCCTTACAGCATTGTATATCTTGGATAAATGCTTTTCTGCCCATAGAAGACGCAATTAGAGCCAGTATTCAGCAGGAGCCAGGAACAGCAAGAACTGCAGCGACCATCACTGGGTTTTGCCTTCTAATTACATGCTTGCTCTTCCCAGCTCCACCCATCATGTGCGGCGGCAAAGCCACCCATAAGCCACCCAAAGCTGTGTAAGTACCACATCCAGAATGCCAAAGATGATTTTGCAGATCTCTGTGATTGGACAGGCTCACGGTTTGTTGAGACGTTGAATTTGTGTAAATTACACAGCAGCCTATGTTAGGGACGGGACAGGAGCCTGCTATCCCAGAAGGAGCTATCCGTGGAAGGACTTGTGTCCGTGACAGGCGCACAGGAGGTCCATGCAATACCCAGCCTTGAGGTTTCTTGTATATTCAGAGTTTAAGCAGGCACTATCTGACTTGGTTTCATGGACCATGCTTCCTTCAAAAGACACAGACCTTTTTCCCTCCCGCCTTGCATTTTCACTGCTGATCGATCATAAGGTGATAAAATGAGTCAGATCAACCTGTTAAACTGACTGATTTTTTTTTTTTTCTGAGTTTTAAGTTCCATGACTTACTGCAAGCAACAGGTACCGCCAAAGCAAAGGAGGAAATGGGGAACCACAGAATGGCAGGACCATTTTATTCCTGAAGTATCAATACAGTAACCAGGTACAACATAGTATTTCTGCTTTTGGTGGACTGGGGTTCAAAAATGTTTTCTAATAAAACAAAAAATAATAAAAATATCTAGAAGGCTATGAGTCTAGGTAGCAAACATCACCAAAAATTACTAGCAGTGATGACACTTTGGATGTTCAGCAGCAAAGCATAATCCTTTGTTTGTGCTAAAGGAGAGCAGATAACTTGTAGCTCGTATGAAGACTAGCATTCCATTGATGGGCTTTCCCAAAAGCATGGAACTGCTTTGCAGACCTTCATATTTAAAAAAAATATTATTAGACACAGAGTAATTGGTGGGATCGAAGGGCCAGATTTCAAAGATATCTCTGCACCAATCATTGTCTCAGGTAGGTATCCTAAGGCCCATTCAAAACCACTCACAACTTACAACCTGAGATCCCAACTTCTGAAAGAAGTCCTCACTGTTAGAGGACTGTCTAAACCTTTTGGCACCAAAGCATCTTTGAAAATACGACCCTGAGTTCTAAATCATGTGGAAAATGGACCTTCTGTGTCTATCAATTAGATGATCTGAAAAATTTCATTCTCTATTTATTCTCTGGGAAGGAATCAAATATATACAGCTTTTGCATTTACCACTTGGGGACCTACCTATAAGTTGTTCAGATAACGCATGCTTTCAGGATTCCATGTGCTGCGTGTGTCATATATCCATGTCGCAGTCTCAGAAGGTGCAGGAACTTTCTACTGTTGAAGACACGTGTATTATGTACACTCCTTTTATTTAAAGAAGTTTTATATGTATATTCAGAGTAAGTTTTCAAATCAGACTGAGCACAAGTTAGAAATAGATACAATAACAAAACACAAATTTGAAACTGATATGGGAACAAAAGAGATTTTTTTTCCCAGCCTCTTCAACCTGCTTTTTCTCCTGTGATGGCTGAACAAGAACGTGGATGGCTGCTTTGCTGGGAGATTTCAGTGCACGCAGGCCGCTTCCCAGAAACAAATGTTGCTGCCTCCCCCATCTTCATAAGTGTGCTTTTGTCAACTGATTAAAGGCCGTCAAGGCTTTCCAGTCGAAAAGCTAACCAATTTCTTTCCTTGTCTTTGAATTAGCCCTTGAGGATATGAGTAATAGCGTCATTTGGAAATAAATGAATCTTTTAGAGATTGGTAGGGCTAGATACCAAACAGGCTTAGAAAAGTAAAATGAGACTCAGATGGAAGTTAGGTGCCCAAATCCAGCATTATGATACTGGCATTCAGTTACCACATAACCTTGGAACTTCCACAGGCTTTTTTCTTTTTAAATGCACCAGAAAAGAAGCACAGTTTCTGTGTCCCAGGCATTAACGTCAGTTAAGCTTACAAGACATTCCTGGAGTGCAGGAGATCACAGGCCAATTACTGTGACTGGAGGGGGTTCAGCCTCTCCTGATGTAAATCTGGCTCACCAGCCTGCAGGCTGGGGTAGGTGTGGGGAGGGAGCAAGCAGCTAGGCAGGAGACAGGGATGATGGGGAAGTACTGTGTGCTTTCTTGTGAAGGTTGCCACTGTCAAGAAAGGAATGTAATAACCACTGGCCAGAGAGAAAGCCCGAGGGAGATTGCAGCTGTCTGGAGATTCAATCTGGGCTCCCTGAACTCTTTCTGCATTTTACTCAGAGGCTGTTTGACATCCTGCTCTCCCTTCATGCTATACACATGCTAAGGCTAAACGCAGCTGCTTGAATACCGCTCCAGGATCAGTCACTAAGAAATACAGCAGCGCTTGCTGATGGGATGGGCATTTGAATTTGTATATCGAGACAGCTGATCCTTTTGGTGTACTGCCACACAGCCCTAAACGCCTCAGGAAATGAAAAGAGAGTGCCACAAAGAGTTGCGGTATGGGCAGCAGAATACAAACAATTCTCAAAGGAAGTAAAAAGTTTTACACAGTATGCAAAAGTTCATCATTACTCACTGCATTCTTTTTCTACTCCATCACTTTTTGGTTAGTCATCTGCCTGCAGTAAGAGGTGCAAGTAAGAATAATGCCTATGATGCCTAAACACACAGATGACTTTATGGACGGTGATCTACCTTTTTCTTAGCCAGAGTTACTACACTTTTGAACACAGCAGAACTAAAATCTACTACCCGGTTTGCACTCTCCTCAGGGCAAGGAAACTGCATGGGTGTGGTCCCAGCTAAGTCCAGCTACGTCCCAGTGCTGCTGGCTGCTGGAGGAGGAAAGCCTGAGACAGGGATGCCAACTCTGTGTCCTCAGCGTGAGCAACAGAGATTTTAAGAGAGCTGCTAGAGATCAAGGTAGTCTTAAGAGAAGCCTGTATCCCATGCCAAGCACAAGCAGACATTTTAGTTCTGTAATCTTGCAATTACACTCCCGTAACTGGATTGCCCAGTTTACAGCTGCCATCAAAGCCTTTTAAAAACATAATCCAAAGAAACCACAAAAAAAAAAAAAAAAGACGACGAGAAAAATTGCTTTGATGTGTTTTGGGGAGTAGACAGAGTTCATCTCTTTCCTGCTGGTAGAGACATTCATAAGGATACTTGAATATGTACAAAATCTATTCACTAACAATGTCTGAGGCAGGATTCTTTGCTCTCATCACATCTCCATGGATATGGCTCCATTGATTTTGCTAAACTGCTCCTAAACAGCATGAGTGGAGATCAGTATTTAATTCTGATGGGTTGTGCATTGATAGGTATGCTCACATAAAAGATTATTGAATGCAGTGGGGTTGAGATAAGGCCCCTTCATCAGTTCTGTGCTTAAATGACAATGTTAAGATAAGTTGCATCATCTTAGTAAATTCCTGTGTGCTTCTAGTGAAATCATCCGTTTTCTCTTGTCCTTTTATGGACAATTTAATTTCTCAGGGTTAAGTGCCCTCTGGTGGTAATAGTGTCTTCTCTGGTGAAACGAGATTTGCTGACACCTTATGCTTCATTTTGTTTTTTTTTTACTTATGTCTGTTGATTATCCCAGAGTGATAAATAGATAAAATAAAGACAAATCATATTATTGTTTTAAACACAGAGGATTGCGGCATGAGTAAATAAGGCTGATGTGTGAAAGCCAGAGCACTGAAATGATTCAGAGAGCTTAGTAGCTCTAGCAAAAATATTTAGAAATTTGGTTCGGTTCAGTTCAGTGTGCATTAATCAGCTTAGAAAGTAAAGCAGAACTGAATGATACACATACCATAAAATTACAAGACTGAAAAAAAATATGCAGCTAGGTACGAGATATACATAAATAATATTGTGTTTCATTACAAATAAATTTGTGCTAGCCACAATTTTTGTACACACCTTTTAGTGACTAGTGCATCTCTCAGATAGGCACATTTTTAACTGCCCTTGATTACATATTTTGTTACAAAGTGGGTAAAAATTATATCAAGAGGTTAGCAGTTTGTCAAAAATTCTAGAAACATGTAAGCCCTTCCATAGGCATATTAATAAGGCAAGGTATTCAAGCACAAGCATTTTGTACGAGACATTCAAGCAGAACTTATTTAGCTGGCACGTTAGTGAGAATAATAAACATAATGGAACTAGTGTCTAATCCTATGGGCAGCACTGAATGAATGTGTTCTTTTCTGCTGTTTATAAAATTATCCATAAAAAATAGCAGTAGTTAGAAGGTGAGCATTAAGAAAATGTTTCACATTTGCTGTTTTATATTATTGTTAAATTCTCCATATTTGGTAGACCTCCACCTAGTTTTCAAAGCTCCCATTCAATGCAGTCCACACATGCAGCACATCTGTAATCCACTTAAACAAAGGAAGCATCTTTCCATGTTGGCTTCTCTGATATCAAACGATCTCCCTGGGTACATTCTGCAGGTTGGCTCCAATGCCTTTCCTGAAGGTTTCCATCCGTTACAAGGTTGGGCAGCTTCCTATTTTGCCCTTTTTTGCCAGCAGTCCCATTCTCCTCCTTCCATGCAAAAGCAGAGAGAAGCAGCTACAAAGGCCCCTTAGCTTACACAGTGGCATAGGCATCGGGCTGCAGGTAGCACTTCTAAGCAGAAATGAGTGAAAATAAATGGGCCAGGAAAGAAAAAAAAAAATGCAGTTTTCTACCGAGACAGAAAAGATTGGAGAGAAGGTGAAAAAGTTAAAAAATAACATTTATAGGAGCAAGCAAGATGAGGCTGTATGCCTTAGGGAAGGCAGTGTGATGGTCATAGGCAGAAAAGAAGGTGACCTAGGGAAGGCAGTGTGATGGTCATAGGCAGAAAAGAAGGTGACCTAGGTGTTTCTGCAATAGCCAGCCCTACCTAAGGACACACAGGTTTTCCCAGATTCTTGGGAATCAGCCAGTGCACTGGTTGATACCATCTCACAAACCAGCTGCGTGCTTCAATACGCTGTTCTCTGGAGATGTGGATGCCTGTGGTGGCCTGTACCCCAATGGGTGTAGTAACACTAATATGTGCTGGAAGGGAGCATTTCTCATAAGAGGTAAATTAAATAGTGGATGACATCAGCCTTGATCCAGTGCTACTTGATACAGTCTTGTTTTTAATCCTAATAAAGCTGATAAGTGGGCTGGTAGCTCTTGGTTGTTGCAGCCCTTCATTTCCCATCTCATTTTCACAGCTTTTCCACACAACTGTGTGAAATACGGTGACCGTCTGGTTTCCAGCTTTTCCCCAGTCTCTAGCCCTAGCTGATCTCTACCTCAGATCCTGTCTGAATAGTGTAGCGCTTATCTCCCCACCCAGGGGAACCCCTGTGCAAAGTTGTCAGGGCTGCCCCAGCTGGCCTGTCCCTGCCAGCCTCAGCTCGGGCTGGGCATGCAGATGAGTTGTGTGAGCTCTGTGAACATGAGAAGCATCCAGGAGCAGCAGGAGCTGTGAAATGCATGGGTACCCTCTGCCACATCAAACAGAATCAGAAGGATTGGGCAAAAAGTAAAGTGACAAATTTAAGTGGAAAAGATGTATCTGAAAATCAGTATTTTAAAAGTAAGATGTGTGAATAGTAGGATGAAATCAATATAAAAATTTATGTACACATTCTAAACAGGAAAAAGCAGAGCCTGTGAGGAACAGAGGGAAAAAGAATAGAAGCAATAAATAAGAAAAATGCAATATCAAATTAAAACATAATTGACTGGGAAGTATATTTAATATTTCAAGGGAATAGATAAAAGCCCTCAAAATGCAAGGTGGTACTTTGTTTCATCTGGTTTCAAAGAGGCCTATGATTGTCAGCAATATAATTTCTTTTTTTTGCTGTTTACCTGTGGCTTCAGGTAGGAAAGCCAAAGTGTAACACAAGTAGGCCAGCACATAATTCTGTAATTTCTGCAGAGCAAATCTGCCATTTGAACACTTTTTTGGTGGCTACCTCTCAGAATGTTAATTCTCCTTTCCTGTCAAACCGCTGAATTTGTAAGAGGAGCTATGCCATCTCTAATAAAAGTCAAATCTCTTTTCTTGAGATCGTTGCTATTGTCTATAATATAGTTCTTCTTATGAATTGTAAATTGTATTGTTTATCAGAAGACAAACTAGTTGTGCCTTCTAACGATGCCTTCTTGGATATCCATTCAAGTGTATAATACATGAGGAAGAGTCTCATTTGTCATTTCTTGTTTCCCTCATTTTAAAAGTTCTGCTGTTTCACACTTCAGTTCAAATGTGAAAAGAGACAAGAAGATACCATGGTAGTTTCTTATTCAGCAATTGCTAATTGGGTAATTTTTGAAATCCTCAAGTATTACTGTATTAGATGTGAAGATTTTTCCTGATTGTTTAATTCATTACTTCTTCTATTAATGAGCATTCAATATATAGTTTTGGATGATTCCCTTTAAGTTAAACCTTCAGGTAAGTCAGTTAACTAAGATAGCTGGTATTAGTGTAGCTGTCAAATGCTTGGAATTACTGGGCTTATCATTGTCATCAGAGATAAAAGAAGAACACACAGACATTTGTTGATACCCCTCTTTACTGTAAAGGAAAGAAAGCGATATTTGTGTGATCAGGTACATGAACTCTGATACTACAAATGTATTAGCAGGTCTATTTTCCAAGAACTCTTGTTTTTGTTTTTTTTTTTTTGTCAAGCTTGACCTTTCAGTCTAGAATAACCTTTCCTTTTTTTGGATCAAACTTGGTCCTCAGTTTTCTCACAGTTTTCCAGCACAACCATACTCAGCTTCTCAGAGGTATAGTCTGTGCTTCACAATTTTAAGTTGTGCATGAATCAATAAATGAACTGGTATAAGACACACAGCACTTTTTGGCCCAGTTTTTAAAACCAGTCAATTGCACAAGAACTCAGTGATCGTAATATTTGCCTTCATGCCCTCCCATGGTATTTTACCAGAGCAGGATCAGCACAAAAGATTCAAATACCAAAATACTCTAGCAAATTAAGTTTCACCTGATTCATTCAAATAGAGAAGGTAATAAAGGATTAGTAGTGATTATCAACAGAGTAACAGTAATAGCATTTAAAGGTAATGCATCTAATCATTACTGCATGAAAATACATATAGTGATTAAGAAAGATACATCACCAATTGCCCTATTAATACATTACCATCATCCGGATCCGCAGTCGCTGGGGAGCCCCGGTTGCAGTGAGGATTTGGAGAGCCTGTCCCAGCAACTGGGAGGTCCTACGCAGTGTGTCTACTTGTAGGTGAGGTCTCCAAAGTCTCTGCAAGAGAGTCCAGCCTTTTATAGTGCTAAATAAACAACTTTCCTTCATTATTCTAAAATGTAGAATAATCTGGTTTCAGCTACCTCGTTGGCCCCCACTCTAGAGCTTGGCCAGAACTCAAAAGAAGAAACAAGGGAGTTGCTGTGATGTAACAATTTTCTCTTGCCTATCTTCTGCTTTTTCATACACAAGGCCAAAGAGTTGTTTTCCATTTTTATTATTTCCATTATATTTTATTTCCAACACTCTGTGTATACTGAAGAAGTTACAATTAAAACAACACAATCCTGCTGGACATAGCAGTGCGATACGGATCATCCATGGGTCAGCTCTGGCTCACGCCTGTAAATCAGGCACAGTCACTTCACGTGAGTTACTGAAGCAGCTGCAGCATCCAGATTTGGAAGTGTAGTGGTTTACCTCTGAATGGTTTTCCTCACACCCTGCCCCAGCAGTTCTAATGGGTGCATTGGAGGAGTGAATGTGATTTTACATAAGAGGGGAACACCGACTTTCCTGATCCATCCCTGCATTAAAAGAACTGATGCTATTTCATTTTTCTGTTCAAAGCACATCTGCATGTTTTGACAGAAGTCTTGAATGATTATTACTATGAATATCAAGGTCATTTTAGTCTTTGATTTCCAAGCGATCTTTGGAAGTAGAAGCAAAGCCTTGGGCAGTATCCAGAAGTGTAACAATTATTAGTCCATTTTTGCCTGATGCTCTCCTAAACTTGTCTGACTGAAGTTAATGGAGTAGGCTTTAGTTGGTTTCTCCATTAAAATTCTTGAGGAAAAGTTTCATAAAAATTGGCCTTTCAGTAATGGGTCTGTGGCTTCTGATGTGATTTAATTTTCCTGAGTCTGACATATTGAGAATTAAAATAGAATGACATTTTTTAGAACTGTCAGTAGTCACTGCTCTTATCAATCATTAGCCAGTGAGACACCATCTGTATCAGCTAACTTTGCCTTGGCCTTCTGCAGCTTTTTTCTTCATTTCCTTTGTACTTTCACAAACTAGTGAAGTTATTAAGCTTCATCCCTCCGTTTCTGTTTGTAAAATGGATATCCTCCCCACACATTTCCTGTCATGCTCTAATGAAAGCTGAAACAGGCAGAGCATTTTTCTTTACCTTGCACTTACAAGCATCCACACTATTTTAAAATAATATTTCTGACTGTCTGCTTCTGGTTTAGTATCTCCATCCCACAGCTCTTAAGAAATGCTAATAGTCTAAGAGTCCATAATTTTTTTTTCTATCTGCATGCTCCAGAACTCATGTTTAAAGTCTCCCATTCTTCTGTTGTCATGCTTTTCAGACAGACATCTGATAATCTTTGTTCTGAATTTATTTTCAAGATCATGCTTTTCTGCTAGATTGGGGCTCGTATTTTCTAATTCAGCACAAATGCATATGTTGTCAGAGTCAACAGCAGTTGCAGCACTCAGTGGAGAATTGATTATTAATATTCTTTAACTATAGTACATTTTACTAAATTGTACAAAAGAGCTTCCTCCTCCAAAGACCAGCAACTTTTATGCAATTCTTTCCTGAAATACAATCAGCATCCCACACTGCTTCATGAGCCCTTTTTTTACATTTTAAGAAACCCGTTTCACATGTCTCCCATAAGCTTTCACTATTTTTTTCTTGTTGGTGTCATTTGTTGTTTTCAGAGGTGGGATGTGGAATGATGTGATTCTTTTTATTGCTTTTCTCTGACAAGAGACTCTGAAACACAGTCGTGTTCCTCACCGTGATTATGTGGTTTATCTAGTGCTATCACCATGACTGCATACTGTATGAAAAGCTAGATTTGACACTTTTTCCATGTGGATTCCTAGCACTGACACTTTCACTCCTGATTTTAATTCAGATAAAAAACAGGCTCAAACAGTGATGGGATAAGCATTGTCATCAACCGCTCTTATAAAACAGTTCCCCTTGTCACTACTCATCGTTATTTTTGATCAAAACTGTCCGGTGATAATCTATCAACTCGAGTTTCAATGATAAAATTAGTAACAGGTACATTGCTCCATGTTTTTACTCTATACATCACAGAAGTTGCTTAGCTAGCAGATAAGGGGTATGTCAGTAAATAGGGTCCTGGGTGAGCTGTATGAAAAATGTGCCAGACTTTCCTTAGTTTTATTATACCTGTTGTGAACTTGGCCAAGTGGGCTTGGCTTTGTGCAACAAATACTTTGTACTGATAGGTTTCAAGCTACTATCAATTTGCCAGTGAAATCAGTTGGTTCAGCAGGGCACAGA
>WHYT01016472.1:66519-86155 GCA_009806455.1 Tetrax tetrax | reverse complement strand
TTACAAGCATCCACACTATTTTAAAATAATATTTCTGACTGTCTGCTTCTGGTTTAGTATCTCCATCCCACAGCTCTTAAGAAATGCTAATAGTCTAAGAGTCCATAATTTTTTTTTCTATCTGCACGCTCCAGAACTCATGTTTAAAGTCTCCCATTCTTCTGTTGTCATGCTTTTCAGACAGACATCTGATAATCTTTGTTCTGAATTTATTTTCAAGATCATGCTTTTCTGCTAGATTGGGGCTCGTATTTTCTAATTCAGCACAATTGCATATGTTGTCAGAGTCAACAGCAGTTGCAGCACTTGCTTTAATCAACCTTTCTTAACACTAATGTTTTTAGCAGTGTTATCAGACAGTGGAGAATTGATTATTAATATTCTTTAACTATAGTACATTTTACTAAATTGTACAAAAGAGCTTCCTCCTCCAAAGACCAGCAACTTTTATGCAATTCTTTCCTGAAATACAGTCAGCATCCCACACTGCTTCATGAGCCCTTTTTTTACATTTTAAGAAACCCGTTTCACATGTCTCCCATAAGCTTTCACTATTTTTTTCTTGTTGGTGTCATTTGTTGTTTTCAGAGGTGGGATGTGGAATGATGTGATTCTTTTTATTGCTTTTCTCTGACAAGAGACTCTGAAACACAGTCGTGTTCCTCACCGTGATTATGTGGTTTATCTAGTGCTATCACCATGACTGCATACTGTATGAAAATCTAGATTTGACACTTTTTCCATGTGGATTCCTAGCACTGACACTTTCACTCCTGATTTTAATTCAGATAAAAAACAGGCTCAAACAGTGATGGGATAAGCATTGTCATCAACCGCTCTTATAAAACAGTTCCCCTTGTCACTACTCATCGTTATTTTTGATCAAAACTGTCCGGTGATAATCTATCAACTCGAGTTTCAATGATAAAATTAGTAACAGGTACATTGCTCCATGTTTTTACTCTATACATCACAGAAGTTGCTTAGCTAGCAGATAAGGGGTATGTCAGTAAATAGGGTCCTGGGTGAGCTGTATGAAAAATGTGCCAGACTTTCCTTAGTTTTATTATACCTGTTGTGAACTTGGCCAAGTGGGCTTGGCTTTGTGCAACAAATACTTTGTACTGATAGGTTTCAAGCTACTATCAATTTGCCAGTGAAATCAGTTGGTTCAGCAGGGCACAGATGTATCTGAGCCAAATCCAAACAAATGGCTTGGCTGGAGCCCTGTTTTGCTGTTTCAAAATGCAAAGTAACCATCAGGAATCACAAGGAGGTAGGAGATTCACGATTGCCTTAGTGCTACGGTCCATAAATAGTATTGTATTTAACTCCTGCCAGAGTAATGTGACCTTAGCTTAGTTTTTTTCTAAGTTTATACCTTGATCTCTCCCACCTCATACCTGTCTAGGTCATCCTATAACCTGAACTACCTCATGTACAGTTTAATGGCTC
This sequence comes from Tetrax tetrax, assembly GCA_009806455.1. Taxonomy (NCBI): domain Eukaryota; kingdom Metazoa; phylum Chordata; class Aves; order Otidiformes; family Otididae; genus Tetrax; species Tetrax tetrax. The sequence continues at coordinate 84,700 of WHYT01016472.1, read as the reverse complement.
CAAGGTATTAAAACCCATCCTGGGAGCCTAACCCTGCTAATTATTTTCTAATTTTTCACTCTTGTGAATTCAAAAGACACTGCTTTGATGTGGTTTAGGCAACCTTGTCCTTTAGGAGCTCCAATTCCAGACCACCTTCCAGTTGGCCTGCTGTGTGGTGGACATGACTAGAAGTAAGGCCTGTCTCTGATGGCAAGAGGTGTATTTAGATACCTCCCAGTATAGAGCCTGAGTGAGGCTCAGATACCAGAGTTGGCAGGGTAGTGTTTCTTATATGTGACAGGTATACTCAATAGCTAGGAATCATTAGGCATATACAGCTAAAATACAGATTTAGATGTTGAAAGAGTAGTTGGGAGAAGAAAAAATAATAAGTAAGACAAACCACAGAGGAAGATAAATGTGCAAATAGCTCTAGACAGTTAATTTTGGAAAACCAAGAATCCAAGTTTAAGTCACATACAGGCCTTTAATAATTTTGTGGCACTTGAAGAGAAATAAGTTTTGTTAACAAAATAAGTGTTTATTAACAAAATGTCTGTTTGCAAAATTAGAAGACCTAACCTAACATACTGTTTGCAATTCCCTGCATGTAAAGCTTGCTTTCCAAAGCAAAAATACACGAAATGGTATTTCTTAATGTTCCCAACAATTTTCTCAGACTGCTGTAATGGTGAAGGAAGTATAGTACATACTTTTATATAGTATATACTTTTATTTGCCTATGTATATCTCTTCCTACAAAATTAAAGAGCAAGGTAGAAATACTGTATAATAGAAAAGATAATGAATATTAGATGTACTTCCTAATAGACGAGTCTATTCAGTCTCCATTAACCTCTCCCGATCCTACCTGGACAAGTGTAATACTGTGAATCAATCTGGAAGATTTTTTAATGGAGACTTTGTAGCTTTTAAATTGTTTTTCTTAATATTTCAGAGTGAAAACTTTTTCCTCTCTGTATGTAAAAAACATAACCCGAGAAAAACAAGTTCTCCGCGCTCTACTTCCGTTCACACTTCACAGCTCTTATTTTGTTCTTTTCCTGTTACAGTCTCACACTTCTACACAGAGTGAAAATTATATGTAATCTGAATAATAATTCATGTAGGTTTACTGCCATCCATATCTTGTACACTGTTTTGTGTCAGTTATTCCCAATTTTTTTTTTTTTTTTTTTACCAGGGACTCTTCTTGCATGTAAACTTCCCAGAACCTTTGCGTTCTCCACCTCTGTTTCCTCTCCTCGTCCCGCTGGTGCTACCCTAGCTCTTCTTACCCATCTGTAGGTCCCTCCTTTTTCCACTTGATTCTGATACCCTCCTTTCTTCCATTCCTCCCCTAACCTGCCTTCCCTCCTACCCTCATGTTTGTTTATCATTCTCTTGCCAGCCAGCTCAGGATACATATTTTCCTCTTGGAGTTTTGGTGCTTTTCCCTTAAGAAAGAAATGCAAGTATGGCAACAGTACAGGATTTTTGCTGCTTCCATGGCTGGCCTTCTGCTTTTCCTGCACAGCCCCATATTCTCCCTTTTCCTTTCTAGCAAGACTAGATTTCCTGCTGTCTGAAACAGAGGTTGCTGGTTCAGGGGATAGGTGCTGTCACAGTAGTCTCCTGGTGTCCAGCAGTTACCCTTGGGGAGCAGCTAGTATTTCATGTCAGCTTTGAACGCGTCCCTGTCTCTTTGTCTGCAAGTATTTGACATTTTACATTTGAATATATAAAATGTTTTGGCATCAGGCTACTGTGGGATGTTGCTGATACTGTTGTCCTTTGTTCCCAGCACAGTCTCTTTGGAAGTGTTATGATATCATTCATGGTGCATAAATATTTATCTATTTGAATCTAATGTGGTGTAATTCTGTGGACCTAATCCTGAAATGTTTAGTTTGTCCATTTTCAGACAAAATTTGCGGTAAAGTTAATGGCTCAAGATTTTTTGTTGTTGTTATAATGCCATTGAAAAAGAGAAAAAGCCTGTCAGAACCATTCATTTTTAGATAGCAGTGTATCTCTTTCTTAGATGAGGAGAATCAACTGGAAAAAAATATAATTGAGAAGATCTTTAGGCATTACAGACATTACACAGTAAATGGAAATGCTTTTATATAAGAGTTTGATATGACAAGTTAGAAATCATTTTCATTTCTTTTAAATTACCATCTTACATCCCCAGAGGCTTTGTCTTAGGTTTAAAGAGCACAAAGAACACTGTCCCTAGAAAAAGCTGTCCTGTGTAATTTCTTTCTTCTTTGCTTGCAATCAATCATTCTTTCAGTGAGGCTGATCTAACGTGCTGCTCCTTGGTTGCAGGATACTTCTTGCTGTACGATATCCATGGCTGTAGCTCACCATAATATGATCATCCAGTTTGCTAGGTTTAGTCATCTGTGGCTACGTTCTTGAACACGGTGTTTTGGTTTGGTTTAATGTGAAGAAGTGTGTTCTTCCTTTCCTTTATAGTTAAATGCTTTTCAAGAAGTATTCACGCCCTATCTTTCACAGCGTACAACAGTATGTAAGGAGTGGAATTGCACTGCAGTACCTCACGGAGCTCCCTTGAATTGCTCCTCCTGTAAGCAGACTAGTTGGGAAGATGTGCAGAACTCTCATTTGAGAAACATCCAGCAATAATTTTTCTATATATTTTAGCCACCATTTAAAGATTCATACTCACTGACTTTTTCGGTCTCAGGCCTGGAACAACAGACATATCATTCAAACTAACAGTCTAATGTTGATTTTCAAGAGATAATGTTGATCATTTGACATTGATGCTTTTAGTAAGAAGTTTACTATTCTTAAGACTCTTCCTGATCTGTAAAAAGGATTTCTCTCATTCTGGCCAAAACAAGAGAAAATTAGCACAAAGTAATCGTATGGGTCAGTGATAGAGGTATTAACCTGGCAGTGGAGAAATGCCAGATCACCAGAAGCAGTGAGTTAGAGCTATTGCTTGTGAATATCTCCTACCCCGTGATACCTCTTGCTTTTAAAATGATTTTGTTCTATAGACTTGTTGACGACAGAGTCAAGATTAAGGAAACTAATCCAGCAGTTTGGTCATTCATCTGGCACATTGGAAAACCAACTAAGTGTTCCAGCCCCGCAGGCATAAAGCTTTCTGTTAGAAAGGCAGGAGTGAATTATGGATGACTCAAACACAGTACAGAAAATTACATTAGCATATGTAACACAGAGAGGGTTAAGTATAATTACAATAGCTTTAAACAGCAAAGTATAGATGGCTAGAAAAATAGTGGGGCAAATGCTACTCCTGCTGAGTAGCCTTGGTGTGCTTGGACAAACAGATTCCAAGTTTCCTTTGGTTTGTATAATCTGAATATTTGCCTGGCACACTTTTTTTTTTTGCCAAAGCCCACTATGTAGTACAGATGTGGAGTTAAGGATGGATGCATATTAACCCTCAGATCAACTCCAGGATTAGACAATTCAGATCTGATATGCCCCCAGATGCTCACAGACTGAATAAAAGCCCTTTGCTTCTTTCACGTGGTCATTTTTCAGGCTCTCAGGGGTTGCAGGTTGGAATTGTAGGGATGATCAACCAGGTCATCACAATTTGCCGAGGGAGTAGGGCATAGAAAATAAACACATGAGGCTAGGGAATTTTTGGAACCAGGATAGAAAGGTCTCTTAGTCCAGTTCTCACTCTAGAATATGTATAGCTGCTGCCTATCCAGCAGAGACTTCATCTGAAATTGAAACACCTCAAACTTTTTGAGGCATTTTTTTTTAAGGACATATATTAAGTCCTTTAAAAAAAATCTTCAACTTTGAGTTTAAGCTTCAGACAAGCTGATTTCAACCATCTCTGAATACATTATGTCCCTTCACTACCTACTGTTTCTTGATGTAACAGGAATATTCACCGACACTTTGTTTCGAAAGTGAAAGCTGTTTTGACAGCAGTAACACAACTTCTGACTTCTGACTAAATCGAAAATGAGGGATTTTCAGGTTATGGCCATTAGCAAACAATGCTGGTGATGTAATCAGGTAAACATCATGCATGCCTGCTTTTCTAAAAGTTCTTCTTATCAGCATATTAGAGGAAGCCGGTGTCTTTGTGCTCTAAATACTCTATTGTCTGTGTGAATTCATTAAATGTGGTGTTTCCTGTCTCTGCTTTCCTAGACTCTCTCTGTTTTTCTCATAACCACTCTGGAAAAAGTAGTTCCAGTCTTATCAGTGCTTGACCATGTGATTTGTTGCTTGTTAGCTAGCCTTGTGTTTTGTATTTTAATACCAAGAATACCTCTTAGCTGCATGGCTGTGTGACTCTAATTCACCCTGTGTTTGTCGTTGCCAGAGAGCTTCTATTGTTTCAACATCCTGCTTATACAAGAATGTTTCATGGTTTCGTTATATTTATGCTGGAAGAAAGTTATTCACAAGCATTAAGATGATAGAAATCTTCCTTTCCCATCTTTCCTTCTCTCTCCACCTCACAGCCTCTGTAATACATGAATGGGGTAATTCTGTGCATATCAGGTGTAGAGGTTGTAGGGTTCAGCCCCACTTCTTCCCCCCCACAGCAGTCCAGCTGAAAGGACAGTAATCTTGCTGAAATGTATTGCTTACAGGGGGGAGCGAGAGCTGCACACGCCGTAGGGCTCCAGGTTCTAACACAGCCCCAGTCAGACTCCTTTGTGTATACAGTTCATAAAGTTACTATTCATTCTGTAAATTAATCTGCTATATTCTTTTAACAATGGGAACTAAAGGCATCCTGCTAAAATCAAATCAATGTCATCTGTATCAGTCACCAGGGGTCTCTTGATCTCTTTCTAGCAAGGATTTTGTTATTCAGACATTCCCCACAAGCTGTCAAATGGTCCAACTCAGTAACAACTAATAAAGCAAGCACCCCTTAAAAATTTCCCCAGGGAATCTTTTTAAATTGAACAGGGAGTAATAAATCTTGTTGTGTCAATAATGGTGAAAATGTTAATTTGGTTGACTCTACTGTGTGCCTCCTCGAGTGAAATCTCAAATGCTGCTCTGGGAAGATGGCTGCTACTTGAATTCACTCTGTTGCTCTCTGTCTGCAGCATGGGTGGCCAGGGCTATCTGAGATGGGCTGTATTAAAAAAAAAAAAGAGTGTTCTGGGGATCTGGTCGTTTTCTCAGCCTTTAAAATCTTGGCTACTGAATTTAGTGATGCCCTTAAATGAAAATTAAATCACAGGGATGAGTGTGTTGATAAGACTTTCTCAGATGGCTTACTGACTGATACAGCCCCTAGCACGTAGCAGAAATGTGTCCATCTGCTTAGCATAGTGTAAGTCTGATTTACTATACCACACAAAGCTGGTATAACACTAGTATCAATAACATAATTTTCTTTATTATACAAACTGGGTAGAAAAGGGGTTTTATGGTGTAAATTTAGTCTAGTAAGGCCATTTCTGTGAATAAATTGTACTCGATGTTCTTTTCACCCTTTTTAGCACAGATTTTTTTTAACAGATGTCATTTTTGAGCATTAGACAATTTTTTTTTTTCTCCTGCTGTTGTGAAAGGAGAACTGTCAGTACTGGCATTAAACATTTTGGGAAATTTGTTCTGTTCTTTTTGTAATAAGTGAAAGCAGTCCTGCCAGAACTCAAACCTTCCAGTGACTAAAATTTCTATTTTATTGTGTTATTTCTTTGGTACTCGATATCCTCTTAAGGAAACTAATTAAGAGACTATTTTCAAAGTCCAAATCATATACTTACTCCATATGATGATGTCTTTATTTTTTCATATTAAAAAAAAAACTGTGTCTGCGGTGGAAATAAAATGGCAGCTTTAAGCATGACTACTAAAATAGGAGTTTTCAGTATAAATATGTGAGAGGAGATAACAAGTGCTAAAAATTTCTGATTACGAGATGTTAACTTCTGGGCTTTGGTTGGGTACCAGAGCAACCTAGATAGAGTACAGTTAAGGACCTGTGTGCACACTTTGAGATGCTTATTCATATTTTTAAAAACTATTTTATTCATTTGTGTCCTGATTCTGGCTAGGATAGAGTTAATTTTCACCTGAGCTGGGATTGGAGCTGGAGGCACCTGTGGCTGGGGGACACAGCTGGGACAGTTTACCCAAATTAGCCAAAGGGCCATTCCATCCCATCTGACACCAAGCTCAGTATGTCAGTGAGGAGGGTGCTGAGGGGAGGTTTCTGCTACTTGGGAGGAAGTTGTGTCAGGATCTATCGTGAGCTATTGTACTGTAAGTTACGTGCTTAAGAATTTTCTGTTATTGGTTTTTTGGATTTTGTTTTGTTTGGTTGTTTTGCTGCCTTTTCTTTACCAATTCTCCTCCCTGTCCCACTGGGGAGGAGCGGGAGGGGGTGGAGAAGTGAGCAACTGTGTGGTATTTTAGCTGCTGAGTAGGGGCTAAACCATGGTCGTTAAATCCTGCCAAATTTAGGAAACTTTCCTTTTTTTTTTTTTAGCTGCTTAATCCATTTCAGGGTTTGTTTAAGCTCTTTGTGGGTGGTATAGGAAACTCTTTAATTTGCATTCTAGGCAGACAAGGAGACCTAATAGTCTTTATCTGTGAGCTTTAATAATCAAGAACCAGCTCTGCACTTAACAATGACACAGACCTACCTTCTGTGTTGCATGGAAGCTCAGCTCCCCTGTTGTGTCCAGATCGGTGCACCTTCCCTTTATAAATGTAGAAAAGAGGAGAAACGTGGGAGTTGGGCAGAATGTTGAAGCAGGAGGACCCAGAAGACACAAAACAAACTTGCCAGGGCCCTGAGGGCACCACCAGCCCTGCCTGCCCTTGCCCTGCTTGGCCATGGATCCCACTGAGGTGAGTCTGGCTGGCGTTTCAGCCCAGACTGAGCCCGTCCCGATCCCCACAGATGGGGCTGGGGCTGCCCTGCTCCTGGCTGAGGCAGTGGGACTGGGCTGGCTACCAGGATCTCTAGGATCTGCATCATACTCCCCGAGTGTAGCTGTGCAGGTGAAGCAGGCGCTACTTAAAATCCCCTCCTCGCGGGCAAGAAACTCGAGCAAGAATACGCTGTCCGTCTGCGTGCTAACCTGGATCTCTTGCGTATGGGTGAAGGTCGTTCTTCCTCCCAGACTATCTGTCACGGTTAGCACGGGTATCCATTGTCACGCACGTGGTGGTGCCAGGCAAGCCGCTTTGGTGCGCGACTCTGGAAATGGCAGCGCACGCACGAACACAGGGAATTGCGCGTCTATACCGTGAAAATACGTGTGTCTCAACGTGCGCATTGAGAAAGCTAAGCATATTTTTACGGTGAGTAAACCTCAGTAAGAGGGACTCCGGTTTGTGATGGTTTTTTGGTTTTGGGGTTTTTTTTGTTGTTTTTTTTTTTTTTTTCCGCGCTGAACCGCCGACCTCCCCCGCGCGGCGCTACCCCCCTGCGCGGCGGCTGCGCGGGAGGGGCGCGGCGCGGAGCCGGCAGGGGGCGCTGTCAGCCTGCGCTCGGCGGCGGCGGCGGCGTCGGGCACCGGGCGGGGTTGAAACGTCCGGTACCCCCGGGCGGTGCAGGCGCTGTGCCGGGCGCTTTGCGATGCCGTTGGGCTGCAGTGGCACCGGCAGTGCATTGTCTCGGCACAGCGCTGCCCTGAGGTGCTAAGCTGTGGTTTACCTGCTGGGGATGTACATCGTTCAGGACATAAAAGTTCTTCCCTTGTTTTATTGAAGTTGTTCTTTATGAGGGTAACTTAAAACTTTTTTCCGTTTAAGTAAATATAAAAACAAGTAAAACATTAAGGCTTTATGACCATCTGTAGGAATGCACTGCTGGAGGAAGGTCCCTACATCATTGGTTCCAGCTCTCTGCTCTCACAAGCAGGTTTGTTTTATCATCTCTTTTGCAGAGTAGTACTGATTGCTGCATAATGGCAGTCATCTTCTTTTATAGGTGTAGCAAAAGCAGAAAGAAAGGAAAAAAATATTTCTACAGCAGTATTCTTAGCAAGAAACTTCCATACATAGCAAAGGAGTGGGTTGAATTCTGCTCTCTTTTTTTTTTTTTTTTTTTTTTCTCCTTCCCATATATTGTTACCTTTAGATTAAATCAACGTTGTTTGGGATTTGGCTTTGTAATACAATGCTCCATCTTATCCACACAAAGTATTCACAGAAATGTCATCAATAATAAAATATCAGCCAAACCTTCTGAGAAAGCATGCCGTCATTTTCTGGTGGCGTGATATTACACAAGGCTTCTTATTTGCCTCCTTACCATGAAATCATTAATTTGAGATCATAATGAATTTCTGTTCCCTCAACCTCCAGCCTTTCATCTGAGATAGAAAAGTTTTGCTCTGTACTTTCACCAAGTGATTTTCTGCAGTTGAAATAGTGATCTCTGTATCTCCTAATGTAGACCACAGCAAAGAATCAGGGTTAGTTTGGTATTGTAGAAGCTGGATACATATGAGAGGGGGAAAAACAATTAAGGACAAATATTACTTTTAGTTGGGGGAATCTTGCATCTGTGCATGGACACTTGTCCATACTTGATTACTTTTTTTAGACATATATTTGGCCTCCATTTTGATCCTGAGTATGTCCCAGACATCGAAATATCTTTATGCTCGCAATACCATAATTTACTCTTACTTTTGGCTCTACAGCACAGTTTTCTCCAAGTTTTGTTGGTTTGTTATTGAAAAATCTGACTGTGCATTTCAACAGGGTATTTCCAGTCTTCCTCAGGCTGTTTCATCGGCACCTTGCAATGTAGCAACAGCGAAGATTACAGGCTCTGATCAGACAAAGCAAGCTCTGTAATTTCAGAAAGGGCACAAGCATTGCTAAATTGCAATACTGCAGCAGCTCATTGATTTAAAATATACTATTGACAACCATTTTTTTTTTTTTCACACTTGCTCTCAGGAGTATTCCTCAATAACATTTATTTACAAGTTTAAGGTGTCTTACTGTGTATTTTTGTGCCTGAGTACCTTAATGCTTTGAGTGATCCTGCTGAGTTTGCAAACATTGCATCCTAAGTTTCTATCTTCCAAATTCAGGTTTGAATACTGGTATTAGTTTATCACTATGTATGCACTACATGAAATGGGAAAAGTTTATCATCAACAGGTTAGATGAGTATGGTTCTCTTAGACAAGTTATCTGTTACTGTCTAGAAACAAAATGTGAATTCATAGATTCTGATTGGTTTCTGTGAGTCTACATATTTATATTATTATCTCAAGTAGATCCTTAGTGATCTGTTGGATCCTTAAATGTTGTTGTGCTTTAGATTTTTTTTTTTTTCATAATAATAAGTTGTTAGGGCCTTGGCACAGATGGAAATGCCCAGATCTCTGAAATGACCCTTTCAATTTACAAACCTCAGAGGCAAAGGACCGTTAATATAATTAGACACCTGTCGTGCAAAGCACTGTACAAAAATGAGGAAAAGGGAAAGTCTGTGCTCAAATCAGTAATCATCTGCTCCAAAACTCATCAGATTGCTGAATGTTAGAAAAAGTCTGGGGAATTTTTAAAAAATGTCTAGCCAATGGGAAAAACCCTCTTGAGAAATTAAGGCACTGAAGATACTTCTGGATGCAAGGAAAAAGCAAAATTGAAAGACAAGCCCCCACAGGGGCCTCCATGTTGAGGAAGCAATGAGTTGGGACTGTCTATCACACCACATGGCGAAGGAAGAAAATACAGGTTTGGGTCACTGCTACCCTTGCAGCCCCCTTCCCTGGCAGAAGGAGAGTGGGACTTCTGCGCTAAGATTCTGTCAGACTACCTACAATGGGTCTGTAGAAAGAAACTAAAATTACCTTTCTTTTTGCCAGCTAGCAAGAGGTGCAGACACATGTATTGCCACCTTTTTCCTTTCCTGGCAATTCCTTCCTGTGGAAATAACTATTTAAAACATTTGACATAATTCTAAATATAAATACTTTAATAAAGCATTTACATTTTCTTTTTTTATTTGGTTTTGATGCTCTTTGAGAAGTTTAGTACAAATTGCCCACAGCTATGAAAGTGATCTTGCTCAAATTGCAAGATGAAAAAAAAAAATTACCCTTAACCAACTGAAGGATTAAATAGTTCTGAATTCAGATGTAAAGATAGTCTGTAGAAAGTGTACATAGTCTCTTTATTTCCTTGAATATCAGTAGAAAAATAGTTGCTGTTTGCAATCGTTCTATTCCTTAAAATATAAAAAGCTTAATTCACATTGATTATGTGCATGGGAATTGGGGAATTATGATGTTGAGTCACTTAAATTTTTAGAAGAGTTAAGCTCGTCAGTTCCTACCTCACTTTAAAAAGGGAATTTAGGTTCCTAGGTCATCAAAGTGCATATTAAAATTTTACTCTAAACGGCTTTTGCAAGCACTCAGTGGCTTTGGAGTGTGACTGTCTCTACTTCCCTATTTTTTTAAATCCTAGAAAATAGTAATGGTGTCATGTAAGTGGACCACCTGCCTATCTTTTCCTCTTGAAAGTTCAGCTGAATTGTTTTTTATTAGATTAGATTTGTTTTTATCCTTTAAAAAATTTGCAACATAATGTGTTAAGCATTACTCAGAAGCCTTTTGTACAATCAAACCTTAGCTACTTGCCAAGGTATTTTCTAATGTAAATTTATGGATGTCCTGAAATCGAATCTAGAGATATTCTGGACAAATATATACTTTATACTTTTAAAAAAGTATGCCCTATTAATAAGACTAAGGCTTTTCAGTCTTTTCAAAGTCAGAAAAAGGAGACAGTAAGTTGTATTTTTAAATGTTGGATCAGTTTGTCACTACTGTTCCCTGTTATACTGAACTAGAAAAAATACTTGGTTCTGACAACCTGCAATTAGAGATTACAATTTGCTTCTTGTCTCAGGCAGTAGTGATTTACATGGCAAAAAAAAATTGTTTTTATTATGTTTTGTTCTGTAGAATAACCTGACCCATGCCCTTCTTCTGAGCTGAGACATTGAGGGTAGATTCTCAAGGAGATTTCTGTTGCCGCAGTAGTAACCTACGTAATTCCGAACTCTTCGTACCCAGAGGGCTAGATGAGTTCATCACCTGGCAATAAGTTTCTAAATTCTGCCACCCAGTCCTTGCATCTAATATTTATCTTAAAAATGGACTTATAACAGCCAGTGTGCAGAAATGGCAAAACAGCTAGGTGATGGTGAAAGGCTAGCAGAGAGGTTGGCCCAGATCTTAGTGCCCTTGGGGAGCTCCCTGTCTCTCATCGCCCTCTCAGCTTCTATCTACTTTGAATAAATAATAATTTTCTCAAGGACTTGAATTTGTTTTGCTTTTATGAATTCTAAGGATCTATCTCAAACTAATGACAAGTATTTTCAGTTTTTCTACACCAAGAGCTTCACAAGGAAAGATTGAGAACCACTTGTCTTGTGGTTGCAATGGGATACTGTCCTAGTAGAAAGGTTGATAGGTCCAAGTTTTATAATGTGATGAAACTTTTTGATCTGGATTGTCCAGGACCTAAAAAAATATTCTAATGACTTTATACAGAGTTCCCCTCTTCTTTCGTTGGATTGAACATGCTCAGAACGTAGCATTTAGGTCCTATTGGTGAGAAAGGAAGGGCAATGTCTGTGTTATGAATCACAGTGGATTTTAAGTGTGAAGTGTTCAGACTTGTACTGCAATATGAAGACAGGAAACTAGAAAGGAATTCCAACCCCAGGATGATCAGAAAACCCCTTATTCACCATTCACTGCTGAAGTCTAAATGAAGCCAAATAGATACCACATCTTTTTCTAGTTGGATGTTGCAGTGATGGAAGATGAAACAAAACATCAAGACAAAAAAAATCTTCAATTATTTTAGACACCAAGAGAATAATAAATGCATTTGTTTTTTCAGAAGCATCTTGCCAACTGGTACTTGAAGCCTTGCTATTGCTAAAATTACTGAAACCTGGTATTTTATTTAATCAGTGAAATGACAAAGTACTTGGTTCCTCCTTGCTGTGACTGTTTTTACTCCCTGGTAGTTCATATTTTAGCTTGGTGTTGTTTAAGTCTGAAAGAGATCTGAGTTACACCAGCTGAGGATTTGGCTTGGAAACTTCAAGTGAATTTACACATCTTAATCCATTAAGTATAGCTTAAGTTCCATATCATCAACATAAGGGGAAGGAACTGCACTCCATGCCTGAGAACATTGCTTTTTTCCTTATGTACTTAGTAACATATTTCAGTGTTGCTGAGTTCTTGAGTTTTTGTAGATAAAATGAAAAATATGGATCAGATTGATACTCTACCCTCAGATTTTGGGGGATTTAAGGGCCAGAATTAGACTTGAGTGCTGACCTTTTTAAATAATACCCTCTCTGTTCACTGAAGAGAAGGAACTATCCGGATATTGCCATATACTGGTACAGTTGTGTGCTGTCTGTGGTGATTCCTGTGAAATGCTATTAACAGGAAGAGATTACTCTGTAAAGTTTATGGTGGTAGTCTTGCTGATATCAGCAGATAGTTTCTATTACATTAATGTTCCATTTAAATAACAGATTGCCAGCCACAAACTTTATATATCTTATTCCCCATACAGGCAATATATGGGTCTCTGAATGTGGTTTTGTAGATTCATTTAGCACCTAATGCACTTTTAATGAAAGATTTTTTTTTTTCAGCATCTCTTTGTGAGGCTTGTGATGCAACGACTTTTCACAGTGCTTCATAGGGGAGGTATTTATAATTTTCAAAATAGTTATGAAAGTTGGATATTAGGTTTACTGAAGCATATGGTACTGGGTGGTGGGGGGAGAAGGAACAACTAAAGTGATTTAGGTTGGGAAACCTTGCATATAAAGCAGTAGAGCCTCATGACATTTCATTCTGCTCTTTCTGCTGAAATATGAGCTAAGCTGATGAGCTGTTTCTGCTGGAGAGCACAGATGCAGAACTAGTTAAATACCCTTCCAGCTACGCATATCATCAAAACAAAATTTGACAAAATTTGACAAAATACCTAATCAAAGCCACTGATTCTTCACAATTCCAGAAGAATGGAAGAAAGTGTGGGGAGAAATCTGTTCTCCCAAATGCAAAAACCCATCTGTAGGACTGCCTGCGCTGGGCTAAGCAGTATGAGAACCTACTACTTAAGTTACAAATCCATGTTTCATTTCTGGTTTAGGAAACATAATGGAGGTGGTGGTCATGGAGAAATTTATCTGAGCAGAGCAGTCAAGAAAGAGATAACGTGAGGGATTTGCATCTGACTTTGAGAATCTAAACTGAAACAGACAGGCAGATGTGAAACAGAAAGCTAATGGCTTGCTGTTCAAATGCAGACTGTAATTAGGGTGGTTTGGAATATTAGACCAGATCGTGAGCCAAAATAAGTTTAACTGGAAAAACTGGTGGTAGTGGTTCTCTAGCACTTTATTGAAAAGCTCTTCAAAGATAGAGTTCTAATATAATTAATGTATTAGATCTCATTTGTTGGTAGCAGATGGAAAGCAGCCTGTTTCTTAATCAGTTTAACTTGTGTGCTGGTGAAGTAGGAGAATGAAGTACAGGAGTGAAATAGTGTTTAGGAGTATGAGTTGAAGCAGTCTCAGTATTATCAAACTGCCAGAAGTAAAATTGGAAAGAACTGACAAATATTAATAAATTACAGTGTTTAAATGGTTATAAAAGATTATTTTAGGGAATATTCACCCTGAGCTTAAGGCAGAATTTTATTATTGAGCCTGCTATTCAGAATTTTTAGTTAGAATTTCTTGTACCTCTTCCATCCTATCCTGTGTCAGGTAACTCATACTGACCACTAGCAAGGACAGGGCATAAAACTACATGACCTGTTGGATTGGTTCAGTAAATAATATATTCTTCCTCTCTGGCAGTAAATGCTTCCAGAGCATTTGGAGTGAAATGGCAAAAAAAGCAAGTGGAAAAAAATTCAGGCAAAAATCTGTAGCAGGTAGCAGGTTTTCCTTTTCTATGAGATAATTTTATCAAGGAAAATTCTTGTCTCTTTTTGTAGACTATGAGACAGCAGGTAGGTATTATTAAGATAAAATGTTTAATAGCTTCTTCCTCTATTAAGGTCCTTCATAACCATCTACAGTAGGTGACAGTGCCTAATGACTATTGTTCCCGGTGGCATTTTGAATCAGGAATTTGCTTAATGCATGAACTAGTGAACCCACACTTCAGATTATTCTTACTTTGCTGGACCACACTTAAGAAACCTAAAAAGTAGTACTGCTCATGACATTTTTATTATGTATTTTCTCTTTTTCACTTCTCTCTTTTTTTAGGCACTTAAATATGCTATGAACTCATGCTTGTCCTTCTGTGTGCCCGGCTCTGGATGCTGGCTCTCTGGTTGCTGTTGACTTTCAGAGAGTAACTGCAACTGATCATACTTAATTATGTTTCTTCTCCCTCTTCTGCCAGAGTTCAGATTTACTCAGCCTTATCCAGATACCAAGCTAAAGTAACTATGAATTCATAACTTGAGTTTGATGGGCTTCACTTTCAAGATCCATAATTAGATAATCCTGTGATTAAATCTCAAAAGGGATTCAACCTAGTTAAGTGCTTTGTCAACTGGAAATATTGGACAAAATACAGTAAGAGAAGTCTCCTTCCTTTGGAAGGAAGATAGTCTCACCCTACTGTCTTCCTTATATGTAGTAGCCTGTAATTGTAAAAGACTGATATTGACCTTTCTTGCCTGTCTTAGAGTTGAGACCCAGATGCCCCATTTTCTCGCCTAGTTTATGTGTCTGTGGTTAATGGGGTGTATGTGTGGGCAGTGCTCTTCAGCCATCCTGTTGAATCTGGATTGTTGTATAGAAATGAACTCAAGATTCACTGGGCCAGTAAGATAATAGTAGTATGAACATAGCTGCATGGGTAGGGCATTACATGGTAGATGGATAGCTTGAGTTCTGCTCCAAGGAATCATATTTTATTCAATGCTGTTTCATCATCTCCCTGTTCAACTACGTTTTAAAAGGAAAAAAAATAGTCTCTGCTTAGCTATTTCAAAGACAGGGCACAGACCTCTTCCTTCAGAAAAGGGCTAAAAGCTATGAATCTGCAGTAGATAAAAGCCCTTTCCTGCAAAAATGTGAAGCACTGAGTAGGTCAGGGTCACATTTCAAAAGCATCCTTGTGCTTAGTGTTTCCTAAAACAGCTGCTTTCAAAAAGCACTTCCTCCCCCACCTTCCCCTGTGGCACAGAATAAATTCTTGAAATACATTTCTCAGGAGCATGAGAAAGACAAGGAAAGTCATTGACTCTACCTTTTCCTTTTTCCTCTTTCTCCCTGGTAACCACGTGAAAAGTGTACATTGGTTACCATGGGCTAATCCTTCTGGAGGAGGAAGGCATGAGGAGAACCCAAGGCTCCAGGGGGCCCTGTCCTTGTGGCAGCAGCTGGGTGAGGATGGTCAGTCCCTCTCCAACCTGCCTGGCTGTGCACTGGCTGCATCACCACCACTGACACATCTCTGCTTACCCATTGAGGAAAGGTGGCAATGAACCTGGACCAGGAGAAAACAATTTATACAAGAAAAAGGCGATTTTCCAAGAAATCTCTGTGTGAATGAGGAGAGGAGGCCGGTGCAAGACCTGTTTTGCTGGAGCTTGGGTGTGCAAGAATTTTTATGCAGGATAAAGTAGACAGTCTGGATGGCTGTGCTAGAAGAGGGCTGGTGAAATAGAAGATTGTATGAAAAGCTAGAGCAAGCCTCAGAGGGGAAGAGTGTGAATTTGTGAGAGAGTGGACACGAAAACAGGAGGCTGGAGACAAGAAGGACTCATTACCTTGAGAAGAACCACAATACTAGTGTCTAGCCTTAGTACCAAATATGCACTTTAAGCTTCTTTGGATGCCTGTTTTGAGGTACTTCACCTTCTTTGTGCGCTGCTTGTGGAGCAGTGGGACTTCTGACAGGTATCTGGAGACCTTTTGGAGAGCTGGACATTGAAAGTGCAAGTTTGACTGTGGAGTGTCTGACTTGCAAGTGCTTACTCCCCTTGTTGTCCTTGGCTTTGATACCGTGGAAGGGGGTGAGGGGGGAAAAGCTCAAGGTAAAGCACAATACTACTTTAGTAGCACATGTTTTCATTGTCTTTGGTTGCTGTTCAACTACTGGTTACTTTCTTCAGGTTTTTGTTTTCCCTAATACCCTCCCGGCGATGCCCAGTGCTCATCCTCTAGCTTTATAAAACCTGGCCACAGTACTTTGTACCTGTGTTATGTGATGGAGAGCAATCTTTTTCTATGTTTTTTCCAAACCATCCCTCCCAAAATTGGATATTCTGGCAGCTAGTGGATAGGATAAGGCTAACATGTCATCTTCAACTGGATAGCTGGCTTGCATCTTGTAAGCAAGCAAAGAATATCCATTTAATTGACTTTATTGGTGTGTTGGGATGCTCTGGCTGCACTGCAGATCAGTATGAGTGGTATGAGAAAATGAGTTTTAATAGTTCATCTGACATTCATATGTGACTTTAGGTCATGAGGATATTCAAATGAAATCTGGATGATGAAGTGTGGTAAATAAGAAAAAGTTATTTCATTGAGCAAATTCTAACTTCACTGTGCTCTGAGTTAGACTTTAAATAGTTATGGTAGGATAAAGTGCATGGTAACGCAGTGAAGGGCAATACTGCAGACTTTTTTTCTAATTTACTTTGTATCCCAAAATATTTGCAATATCACATGAAACAATGCAAGGGGATGTGATAGCCCTGCAACACTTTAATTATATAGCAAAGATATTGTTTCATAAATTTTCTTATGTATCAAGGTCCTCTGACAGAAGTATAAATATATACATTCAAATATTGGTGTAGAATACAAGTGTAGTGATAATGAAAGTAGTTGTCAGGAGTATGCTGTTTTTGAAAGCTGGTAGAACTGTGGAAAGACATTTTGGTGATGATAATCAAATCTTGTCTGTCTTCTTGCTGGAGAACAGTCTGAAGTGATACGATTTATCTAGATGTACCATGGGAGAAGGATGTTGGTACATGTTGCATCTGTTTGTGTGAGCTGCGCTTGTTCTTCAGTTCGGCTCTCTCGTAGACTCTTCCTCTTATATTGGAGGAAGGATAGTGGGAAAGGAAGCTGGACATTCCTAACTTCTTAGTGTCAGTGTATGGTAAAAGAAACATATACAGTATATAGGCACTTTATCTGAATATATGTTGTCCTGGTTTTGGCAGGGATGGAGTTAATTTTTTCCTCTCAGTAGCTGGTATGTTTTGGATTTTGTGTGTGAAGAATGTTGATAAACACCCTGATGATATGAGTTGTTGTGAATGGGACCAAGGACACCGTCCTGCTTTCCAAGTCTTGCTAATTTGCAGATGCAGGAAGCTGGGAAAAAGACAGACAGAATAATTGATCCAAACTGGCCAAAGAGAGTATTCCATGCCATAAACGTCATGCTCAGTATATAAGTGGGGGCTGGCCGGGGCGGGTATCTGCCTTCCTGGCATCCATCTTTCTCTTCAGTTTTGCTGGCATCGTTCCCTCTCCCTTGCTGGCTCCCTTTTTGCTCCTTTGCTTGCCGCTCGGTTTTGTTTCCGTGATCGCTGCTCGGGACGGGCTGTATCGGTCATTGAGACATCGGGTGGTGAGAAAACATACATTGTTTACTTTGTATATTTTAATATCCCTATATTCTGTTATTATTGTAGTTTTCCTTCATTATTTTAGTAAATTGTCGTCATCTCAACCCACGAGTTCTCCTTCCTTCCCAATTCTCTCCCCCATCCCGCCTGGGAGGGGGAGGGTGAGTGAGAAACTGTGTGGTGATTCGGGCTAAACCATCACAGCATTAAACGTTGTGATCTCCAGAAACACCCTGCTCCAAAAATTTCCACATTTAGATCTCCGGCATATTCTGCCACCCACCGTATAACAAAGGCTACAGAGAATACTAGACATATTAGAAAACCAGACTAGAAAACAATACCAGAAAATAGTGATACATGTTGAGGTGACAAGGGTGGGATATGTGTCACTTTAACCTTTACTCATTAGACAGGTATGGCTTGGGTTCTTCCCTAGTCTATAGACAAAGCCAAGAAACTCTTGTCTTTTTTAGGTATATGTTTGACCATTGGTGAGTCTATCTGTGGAGCATCAGCCTCAGACTGCAGGATTGCTGCAAAACATCGCATTGTTTTA
>WHYT01016472.1:16651-51587 GCA_009806455.1 Tetrax tetrax | reverse complement strand
ATCACTGGAGCCTGAATGGTTTTATTTGAACTCATTTATCATTCTCATTAAAATCACTGTAATGAGAAAGAAGGTCTGTTCTATTTATAATCTTTCTTGTCAGTTTGTAGCATGCAGTGTTAGAAGGTAAGCAGCAAAGCACAACACTGCATCTGTTTTCAATGTTGCTTGCTTACTGAAAAAAGAAGGGAAGAGCGATGGGGCACTGCAGTAAATGTGTGTTCTAGATCTGCGTGCAGCACGGTTTATCCATCCAAAGTGGGTGGCTTTAGCACCAGTGAGATGAAATGATGGGGTGTGGATTGACAACTGACAACTGACAAACTGACAAAATAAAGGGTTAAATAAATGACTGTATGAAGTTGCAGTCTTTCTTCCCTCTCATTACTGTTTTTGAAGAGTGTAATGCTGGTGTCAAAAGTGCAAAGTAGAGAGCACTGGAGGATGAAGTCTCTCATTTACAGAAAAAGACTACAGATCCTGTAGAGGGAATGTAAAGTTTCAAGTTGTGTCCACTTGGGGACAAGCCAGTTATACAGCATGATTTGAGTAGCTTGCTTTCCTGTTCAAATATGTCCAGCTTCAACTTCAGCATAACTAAATCCAATATTATGCATCTGGGAACAGTGAATGTAGGTCAAATTGTCAGACTAAGGGACTGTGCTCAAGACAGTATTGCCTCTGGAAAAGACTTTCAGGTCACACTGGGTAATCAAGCAACTGTGAACTCCCTGTGCAAAGCTCTGGCTATGAGAACACACGTGTTGAGAGGGTTTATGAAGAAGAAACTTTCCTTTGGGAATTGGGAAATGATATTACCTGTGTGTACGGCATTAGTGAAATTACTGTTGGGCTATTATGTCCAGTTCTGTTGTCTGGAAGGGTACAAAAGTTGCTTCAGTGAAACCTAAAAAAGCACAATCTATTGAAGAGAACTATAAAAGGTGGCTTGATTACATTCGTCTGTTACGTGGGGAAAGACTTTAGCTGATTGCAAGTGCAGCCTCATCTAGTCGCTAGAAGTTGATGTCAGGCAAAACTCAGGTAGAAATCATGCTCACATATGTAAATGAGTTTATAAACTTACAAAAGCTATTGTAAAACCTTATTCAAAGATTGGTGATTTTTCTAATTTATTTTCAAAAAGATCACAAATTACATGTCTTCCTTATCTAGAAATTAGCATAAGGGACAGTTATGTCATGCATGATGCAAGAACTTAGATTATTTGAGTGCTACTAGGTGGTCCTTCTTGTCTTCAAAATATCTGTCATTGTTTACTGTACCTGCAAGGACCAATTGTAGGTACAAGATGGTGTAATATCATCATATATTATCAATGCTTGTACTGACATTAAGGATGGGTGTGAAATATTTGTGCATGAAATGGACACCTACCTAGTTGAAGTGCAATGAAAATCTAACAGTGCCTTTTCACATTGGGCCACTGAATAGCTATGTGATTGTGTGTCTGAGAACTCTTGAATGAAAGTTTTCCTGTTAAGTGCTCAGAGCACTTGGGGAAATTGGCACAAAATGTCGTATGCGTTATAAAGACAAATAGACTGGAACATAAGATTATACTGGTTTAGGCCACAGAGTAATAATAACAGTAGGAACATGAGGAACAGATCCCCAGGAATGTGACTGAGTAATTCAGTCATCCCAGATAAAAACTTTAAGCCACTTGCATATTTGTTGTATATAACTTTGTCCAGATTAAGAGAGCTCCCAGTTCCTCAGAAATCTGTCTTTGCTGGAGAACAGCTCAGAGTCAATATATACCCTTCCACGTGCTTTGAGTTACCTAGTGTCTTCTGAGGATGTGCATTTCCATGTCAATACAATGTTTGTTGCTTTGCTTCGGAAGAGATCTGCAAGAGATGATTACCTGTATGATTCCATCTAAATATAATGCAAATATCTATTTAAAATACTGTGAAGTGTGATAGAAAATGTTTTACCTTACACATTTATAATTTTATTCTGTCAAGAAAGGTTCATGTGTGTGCATATAAGTGAAGAGGAAATTTTGCTGGTACCATGGCAACAATCTCTCCTTATTTTATAGAGTGAAATCTTGTAGCTTTTTTCATTGTAATAGACTAATTTTGTCTCTTTTTTTTTTTTTTTTCCATGAGAACAGTAGATCCTTTAGTCTGATTCTACTTGCCCCACTCTCTACCCTCTTTCTCAGTGAATGTCTCAGTTTCCTTCATATACATCGCATAATCCTGGACAGTTTGAAAGGCCTATTTAAAATGAAAAGTGTTCAAAACCAAACCCATTTAATTTCATCTGCCTCATATACATGGATCTTGCTGTTTTGAATTTTCCCTTAAGATAATGAATATCTTAAACTGTACCAAAGAAATGCAGAGAAGAGAGAAAAGCTGAACTTAGCTCTAGGTTGCTGGAAGTCAAGGGTCAAGAGCAAACAGAACAACTTCATGGTGTATGGTGTTCCTGTTCTAGAAAATATTCTGCTTATTAAATAGCTTATCTAGAAACACAAAGGTATTGCTCATAGAGAGAGCCCAAATTCCAGCTCCAAGCAAGCTGAGACAAGCATAAAATCTGGCAATAGTACCAATAATTTCAAAAGTCTTTGAGAATAACAATCCTTATAGAAAATAAGCATCAGTTAGTTGCTATTCCAGCTTTCTAAAAATTTCCCCAGAATTCACCTTTGTCAAAGAGAATATATCTAATTTACAATACTAAGAAAATTTAGTAATGACTCAAAATGGAAGTTTTCTAATAAGAATATACTCTTCCCTTCAATTATAGACATGCTACATGCCATTATCATTCTTTCTTTTTACATGCTACATGCCATTATCATTCTTTCTTTTTATATGCAACTGCCTATTCCTCATCTGGAAAACGGGGCTCCTAATTTAAAATTATTCCTACTCTTGTCCATTTACAGTTTTACAGTCTGAATTTGAGTCAAAAAGGCAAGAAATGGCTGTATTCCTTTTGATATGACTTCTAATATCTTGCGAATTCAACTGCTGTAACACATGTTGTATACATGCTTATATCCTTCTTTTTGGATTGAATTTCTGAATACATTACTAGTTTTAATTTCCAGTCTAATTAGCTGCTCCACTACATTTGCAGCACTTGGTGGGTTGATGGTACGGAGAGAGGATGGGATGGCTGGAAAAGGATATTGTAGCTTTGCTAGGAGAGGCTTATACAGAATTCATTTAGACTGTGTAAGTGAAAGGCTGTTCTGACTCAGTCAAGGAGTTGTGTGAAGCTAACATTTCTTAAAATATCTCCTTAATCTCACCAGTAGATTTGAAGTGGGAGAGAATAATTGTAATATAGAGATCAGCCTGAAAAGTAAATATGAGGAGGAAGCCATTAAGGATGGATAAAGCACAGAAAACAGATGCCAAGGAATCAGCCAGCCTCATAAAAATTTCCACGGTTTACAGTGAATCTTGCCTGGTAAAAGAAAAAAAAAAAAAATTCTTCTGCAAATTAACAACTACATGCATCTCTAACTGCATGCATTTCTTTGAGGGCAGACCATAAAATTTGCTCTGGATTATAACCCAGTCCACCTGTACACTGTGGCTGAAGGCAGACGTATGTATTTCAGAGCCACTGCAGTCCTAGGCAGAGAAAAGGATGCACCGCTGAGACACCAGGAAGCTTTCCACTTGGAGAGGAGCAAAAATGTTTTCTAATTAGAGTTGAAAACTTTGCTCCAAAAGGGGCATTATTTATGGTGAAAGTTACCCATGTGTGAAGGGCTGATGCACCACTGAAGTCCCAACGCAATGCTTTAATGGGATTTAAGTTGTTGTATGGGCCTTGTGAATTTTCCAGTAAATATATTGAGCAGCCGCTGCACAAATCCAATGTTGGAGAAGGAACCAAAATGATTCAACTGAATAAAATAATGCATTCTCAGCTATTGTTCCTGATTTTCGAGTGCAGCCTTGTACAAATAAGATAACAGCCAGATATTGGCTTGAGGCCATTACCAATAATGTCTCTGTCAAAGAGAGTATCTGTGTCACATTATGATGAAATATGCTCATTTTCATTTTCAAATATTAATTTCTTCCCATACATCATTGAATTTAGGAAACAATGCTGTAAGTCAACATCAAAATGTCTGTGCAAATGATAATCCAGTATTTCTCCATTTGTAAATTACTCTATTTGGATTAAGTCTTGTGTTTTTCAATTGCCTGTGACAATACACTAATTAATAAATTGAATGCCTCCTGCTTAATAAAGTATTGAAAAATGTAATGATTACACATATTTAGTCAATTCTTCTACTACATCATGCTTTAGCTTGATTAAAATTCATTTGAGGGAAGAAACTGACTGGTTTTTAATTATCTTGAATTGTGGCTATTACCTGGAGTGTGTTCTGTAATAGTAATTCACAAACAACGCCTGGAGTTAGGGCTGGGACATTGACTTTGTTGCTTCTTTCACTATGACCTACCTATGTTGC
Source organism: Tetrax tetrax (assembly GCA_009806455.1). Classification (NCBI taxonomy): domain Eukaryota; kingdom Metazoa; phylum Chordata; class Aves; order Otidiformes; family Otididae; genus Tetrax; species Tetrax tetrax. Next base: position 47,098 of record WHYT01016472.1, on the reverse strand, counting down.
TTTATTTCAGGAAACCTACCTATGTTGCTTTATTTTGATTGCTCCTGCATTTGTAGTAGTAATTTTTTCTCCGTTGATAAAGCTGTTGAACAGATATTTTTTTTTCCTTCAAAATTTTGCATTAGCAATTAATTTTTGTGATCTTCAAGTAAAAAAAATGAGATGCTACCCAGTGATTAGAGTTCTGTTCTGTGAATGATGATTGTACTGATCTATTTCAGCTCATCTGCAGACGTTTAATTCAAGTTATTTAAGATGAAATTTTGTTGCTGGATGCCTAACAAGAGACTTCTAGGATTAAGGGATTTTCAGAGACGTTAAGGATAGCCACTTGTTTGCTATGTCTATGTCTGCAAGTGATGCAGACTGGAGGCAGCAGCTCTGCAGAGTGGAGAAGCTAATATCTGTGCTGTATGAATTTTGGGAGGTTTTACTTCACACTTCTCTCATTCTGGGTCCCGTGGAAGGAATACGTGTAGGTGCTTCAGTGCTGCTAGGTGAGCTCCTGGCGTACAACTTTGGGTTTATTTCCATCTAAAGAGGGACCAAGTCACGCAGTCCAAAACCACACTGCGGTGGGAATGAAAGAGCAGTAAATGGGGATGTTTAACAGATTGACATCAAATCTGCTCTCCTGGTGTACACTAAAATGCTGATGCAGAGGAGCCCTGTGTGTTAAGTTTCTCACTAAAGGAAAGAGTATTAGTGCAGTACGGTGTACTACTGGTGCTGAAAAAGCTGCTTTAGGTTTAGTGCTAGAGGCTTTTATTTTACTGCTCAAGGTTTCTTTCTTATAAGGTCACTACCTGACGCCACATAAGCTGATTTAGAATGGCAAAATATTGAAAAAGAGATAGCATTTCCATCAGACTAGTCTAAGTGCTAGACTTAGAAAGCAGAAACGTTTTTTTTTTTTTGGCATAGAGTCATTTATTGGGTCATATTTGGAGATGTAAGTATTCAACCCTAGGACCTAGGTTTTTGGTAAGTACTGTACACTGGTAGTTTTCCTTGCCTTAAAGTGGATCTGTTGGTGCCAATAGTTGCTAAATGGTAGTGCAAAAGCACTTCAGATTGCACCGAAGGCAAGAAGGAAGCATTTTGAAGGCATCAGTCTAAACACCTTGAGGCAAGTGCTTCCTACAAAAAAGAAATTTTTTTTTCCAGCAAAATACTATAATTTTGAGCAGCACCTTTCTGCCTTCAAAAAGAACGTGAGTAGCCCAAAATATTCCCGTTTTTATTCTTGATAACAAATTATGGCATCACACATTTATCATTTCGTCATGATTTAAATGAACAATGAATCTAGCTTAAAGCATCCTTCAACTCAAACGAAACCTGCAGCCTTCTTAATCAGCAAAGAATTATGTTTACCCCAGGGTTATTTTGAATAGATGTTTATCGTATGTCAATGCACTGTACCAACCAATCAATGAAAACAAATGTGATGCTGTATATGTATTTAAAAAAAAAGAGCAGAGAACACAACTAGTATTTGCAAGTAATCCCATTCAAGAATATACGAAGAAAACACAAGTGTCAGTTTTCCTACATAGTTGCAATTAACATAGCCAGGGCAGGTGTATAAAACTAAATTTAGGGGAAAACCAGCATATTTAGTAGAAGAAACATAAGCAGTGAAAATGGGAGAAAAATAAGGAAGTTGCATGTGGATATAAAAGAGAACTTTTATGTCTGATAATGAGTTAAAATACAGCTAATCTTAATAATGAAATAGAAGGTTGCTGAGAAATCTGGCTTGCCACTTCCAGTAGGTGTAAATTAGGGTAAGAATGAGAAGTAGCAGGGAAACCCCCCTGCTTTTCATTAATAAAATAATCTGGTGAAATAGGTGAGTGAATTAGAGAATGCCATTGCATTAATGTTAGAAGAAGTTATCTAGAGGTATAAAATAAGCACGGTAGAGGGTCAAGATGAAATATGCTGAAAGGGTAGCTCTTTAAATCTCCTGTGTGCTTTGAGGTGAACAGAATACTACTCGTAAACAAAAAGGAGTTTGGATTAAATGTGTGACAAAAATATAGGAAAAATTTTGTCAGCTGAAAATCTATAGTGCTAATTTACCCAAAGAGATTAGCTCCCTATAAACATTAGTTCTCTTGGCAATGTGCTATTATTTTTTATCAGTAACTAAACATTGTCTATAAAGTAGCAGGTTTTAAATATTTTTCAGCTAGGTACTTCTAGTCAAAATTATAATACTGTACTTTGAGCTTCACTGAGGTTGTCTTAAGCTGAAAGTTTTGGATTTGAATGTATTTTTATTTCAGTAATCTCTGAAAACATCAAAATATCTAAATCTACAGTCCACAATATTTCAGTGTAACGCTTCCAGTGTCCATAATTCCTAATAGAAATTTTCATATTGTGTTTGTTGTGTAAAACTTTTGAAATATATTGAGTTTGGCTTATGATATAATTCTTAATATGGAGAAGTGCAAAGAGCATAGGCATTTATCCTGATTTTATCAGTCTCATATTTTTGAATTTTGGAGTTCTATAATCTCCATTTGAATAATAGAAAAGATATATCAAAAAAGGGTTTGCCTTTTATCTATATTAATTATTATTTAAATTATAGTATCATATTTTATATTATTCAGTATAGGGACATGTGAAAAATATACCACTTTGTCTTGAAAGCGTGTATATTGGGATTTATTTTTGGGTTCAGTAAATGTTATTACATTATCAACTTCGTGCATGCCATTCCTCATGAGAAAACATATAATACCTTTTATTGCTGTGAGACACTCAGAGTGCTCTAAAGGATGATGCATTGTGCCAGTGTGTAGTATTTTTATTACTTAAAGTGTAGGAAATCTTATATCAAAAGAGAATCTGAACTGTTTCGTTGATGTTACTTTATACCATATTCATAAATAGTCCAGAAAAATATATTTTTGCCTAAAACAGAATAGAAATTTTAAAAGTGACAACAAATCCTGGAAACAGTCAACAATGAGAATGCTAATTTTTTTTTAAAATTGTATTCTCAGTCTAACGTCTTTGTGTTCAGTTATTAAGAACATATCAGACCGAGGAAAATGCAGAACAAGGCCAAGAGAGTTCTGTATATCTTTAATGGCCATAGGCTCCATTAAATTAAATAGGAGTATTATGTGGAGCTAGTGGTAGATAAAAATCTAATTACTTTTGGCAATGTGAGTGAAAGGAAATATGAACACAAAGATAAGATGTAAAATATTGAAGCTGATAGAATGCTGTGATCCTTCTGGGAAACTGTAAAGTTACCTTTATTTTTGGTGGCTCTCTGCTACCTAATAGGGGTAGTACCTCAGAAATGAAGTACCACCTTTGCCTTGTTCCATGGAATTCCACGGCAGTTCCACTGCTTTACTGATTATTAGAAATCCCTGCCCTGCACCTCTCAGTAGCCAAAATGGTAACTGAATATTTTTAAATGGCTCAAATTGCTGCCAAATAGTGATAAAAGCAACAACGGAACCCCATTTTGTCCTTCAAGCACTTGCAAACTTTTGACCCTTACAGCCATGTAGCTGCAACCATGGAGAAATGATGTGAACAGAAGTAGGCCAGACCAAATCAGACTGAAACTGTCTGAGCTAGACGTAGAGCATAGCTCCTGACATTTTAAAAAAGATACTACTTGAGAATGGAATTTTCTCAAGTGCTGGAAGAGAAAAGGAAAGAAAGGGTAAAGCTTGTGCTTCCCTAATCCACCTATTTAGTCTTTAGATGTTGCAGAATTTATGGTAGGGAAGAGAAAAGGTCTATGTGTAAAAACCAGAAAAGACTGTCTGGTGCCCTGTTTTTCTTTTTTCTTTTAATTGCTTTCATTAAGTATTACAGTGAATAAGGCCAGTGGTATGAATAATCATGGAAAGAATTTTGGAATTACAGAGAACACATTAAAAGCTTGCTCAAAGCATTCCTTTGAAAAAAACTGATTCTAAAAATTATGTTCTGCTCAGAGAATGGAAGCCTATGCATAAGTTATGTGATGTGTGAATTAATGAATTGCGCTGTCCAGGCCAAGAATTTCTCATGAAATGTTGATGAATCATAAGTAAAATGGAGAAAATAGCAGTCTTCATATAGACACATGCTGGTAATTTTTATAACTTTGCCTCTCACATGTCCTGAAATTTTGTTTTACATCTTCTTGGCCTGTATTTAGCCAAAGTGAGTCATCTTGCACCAGAGAAGTGTTCTTTTTGGGAGTTTCACCTTGTCACACCACAGCTGAAATTGTTCCAGTATCTTCTGAAATTTGATCTTGCATTCTTTCCATTTTCTTTTTAGCAGTCTCAAGCACAGTGCCAAGAGTATTTCGTTTTATCCACCACCATGTTCCATTCTACTCCTGCTCAAACTTTATGCAACATATGGCCTTAAGAGTACATTTCCCATTCTTTTTTTTCCACAGGCTCATTACCTTTCACTTTTCAATTCTGAAATACTTATTGTGCCCATGCTTCAATCTAAGCCATTCCAGACTTTATTGCCCTCTTGCTTTATACTCCTCTCCCTGTTAGACTCATTACCAAATGCAATTGCCCTCCATGCCTGCTCCTTTTTTTTCTGATGGCTGTTTCAGTTGATAATGTTGTGTACAGATACAGTAGTCATTTTGCTGTAACCATTTATTTTTTTTTCCTTGGCCAATAATTTACCCATGTTCTTCACCAACAGTAATGTACTTATTAACTTCTAATTTAGTAATCTGTAGTTATTTGTCATTACTACTTTATAACTTATAATCATATAACTCTTTCTCAATTGTACCATACTAGCTTGAAATATAACCTCTTCGTGGTTTCATTCTGCTTGTCCTTTTAATATGCTAATACTTAGAATAGTTTTGCACGCGTATTTATAACCTCCATCGTTAGTGCTTGCTGTGGACCTAAAGCTTGAAAGTCTGAAATGTCAGGTCTTGGTTATCCTTGATTATTAATAATTAAGACTGAGAGGTCTGGCTAAGAAGTTATCTTTACTAAAAGAACATTCCTTTCTGACTGAAAGCTAACCATTTATGATTGTTTCCAACTCTCCACTTCTGAGCTAAGATAATACTCAGTGTGCCACTCCTGTAGACTCCATCAAGAGCCATCTCTCCATGTTGTCATGCTATTTACCGTTTGAATCCTTGGCAGTTAGCAAGCTATTTAAGGAGCCCATCCCTCCCAGGGATGGATACCTGGCTTTGTTAACATTGACATGATTATTTTTCCTCACCTCTTTCTTTTCTGAAACAGTATATAGGTTGGGTCTCTGCAATCACTTGGGAGAGAACAGGGGAGCAGAAGGGGAGATGATAAACGAATATTCTCTCACTGTGATCGTATTTAAAGCTTCTATCTGACCTGTCCTAGATAGTACTTGTGTTATTATGCACTTGAGGTGTCCAGATCCTCCATCCGACATAAGAAAATGATGCTTTGTGATTTATGATAAGATCTCTGTTTGTATATATTGCTAGCTGTATATGAGGGAAAATTTTGTAAGATATATTGCTCATGTTACTTTCCTACAGAATTCTTTCTGTATAGGTGATAATACCTATCAGATCTTTTGACTATCTGAATGAGTAATAATTTCAGGCTACTGAATTGAGAGATGTTGAAATACAGGGGAAAAGGAACAGTTCAATTTCAAAATAAAGAAATTACCATAACAGTAATGCTTTTTAAAAAAAATATTTGTTGCAAGATGTTATAATATTGAAGCTTTTTAAGGTTCTAGGTTAGCTGTCCATACTCAGACATCTCAGTTACCGACGTCATGGGAACTGTTTCTTTCTGGCAATGTTAGTATTAATCCTAAAAGTCTTCAATGTTGTGGTTGTATATTATGCACTGATACTGATTTCTTACTAACTTTATTGTTCTGTGTACACACCTATCATCAATTATCTGTTGAATACAATTCATAAATACTTAAAAATACATTTGAATTTTATGGCTAGGTCAAGGATGTGCCACTGAATTGCACATCTTAGTCTGATTAAATGCTTATCTTATTATCTACATTGATTCATTCAATCTTTGTTTTCATTATGTTCTAACTATTTCTTGGTATTCTTACGTTAGTGCATTTCAAGATCAGTTTAACAGTTTGTCAGTCACATATTATATTCCAGATAGCTGTTGGACACTTAAATTTATAAGCCTAGTACAGAAACTAAGCTGAAAGAGGTTAGAAATGTAGGTACAAGACTAACATTTTAATTTCTTATGGAAACTTTTAATATGCTATGTTCAAGCTGATACACTGATAAAAAACTACGGAGCACATGATCACTTCAGGACTTCCTTCACCAATTTATTGTTATTTTGTTAGGTCAACTTAGCCTGACTACCTGCACCTGCCATTTCATCTTAAGGATCTAGAACCTCTTCACGGAGGGCTGCATATTAAGTTACCATGTGTGGTGTGAAAATTGTCATTAAAAAGTTAAAAAAGTAATATAGATATTGTGATTAATATAGAGAAAATTAGTGAGGTATGTGTGTAAAAACTCAGTTTACTTGACTGGGGAGATATGGAAAAACAGGAAGAAGGAAAAAGTTGACTTCTTGGAGTTTCTTAATACTTACCAACTTGTATTTACATTGCTGACAATATAGGAGCCCTTATTGTGTAGATGTAGCCTTAGCCTGTTTTGCCTTACCTGTTCATGTTATGCCAGTCCATCACTTCTCACAGTATGCATCATGTTTAACTGTTGTATCTGAGTTGATATAATTTGGATGAGTGCACCATAAATCACCATAACTGCATACTTCCTTTATGTCCTTGTTAAGAATATGAAACTGGAAAATGCCACAACTGATAATGCACAGGCCAATATTGCGGAGATCAAGAAAACTATTAGCATAGCATTTTAAAAATCATTGTTATTATATTGTATGGTAAGTGTAATCTAACATGGATATCTGCCTGAGGAATGGAAACAAGCTAGGGAAGGAGAAATTATTACAATTGTCACAGTGCTTTTGAAACAACCCTTAGTGGATGGAAAGTCTCCAAAAGTTAATACCTTTCAGCAGAATACAGATATTTCTTGAGCTCAGCAGAAACATTGAAAGCTGTTAGGTCTTTCTTTTTCTTTTCTTTTCTTTTTTTTTTTTTTTTCTCTCCCTAATCACTTACTCTTGTGTAACAGACTTGAACTGGTTTCGGGGAAATGAAAGCTGAATCCAGTGTGTTTTCTGTCTTTTCATCAAAGCAGTCTTTTGGTAAATCAAGTGTGGGTCCTCCTTGACCTATTTCCACTTGCAAGTTGCATCTTCAGGCAATGAATTCATGCCAGTAATACTTCAGTGAATGTGAAGCTGAGAATAACTGTGATATTCTGGAACAAGATTAAGAACTTTCTTTGATTTCCCTTGTCTTTAACTTCACTGGAATACTGGAAAAGTACCAAACCCAATGTAATGAATCACCATTTCCATCTCTATCAAATTTTAAGAATTAAAAATGACTGCTTGATTCCCTCTTCTAGAGAAAATGCAGCATCAAAAGGATATGAAATCAAGATGGAAATTTGGAGAAGATATTTCTGTTTCAATAAATCTGTTCTGTAGGAGGGGGACATGAGGACATGGGTAATTTTCTTTCTGTGCAACAGCCTGAAAAATGTCACGATGCTTCATGTTAGCTAGCAGATGAGAGCGCCGTGTTATCCTGTTTACCTGTTATAGTACAAGCAATAACACAGCACATTTGAGCACATCTTGTAGAATATGCCAAACTCTATTGACTTGATTTAAGACGGCTGGTAACAAATAGCTAAGGTTCTGACATCCATTCTGAATGCTAGAGAGTAAGGATACATAAAGCATTTAACTCAGGCTCTCTTGAATATTCACCGCTTGGCAGTAGGTCCTTGCTTTTATTTGGCTTGTGTTGCACAAACCAGAGTTTTATTTATCATGTATACTAGAGAGTTTCTGTAAATCTTTAAAGTTGCTGTTTGTTGATACACTACAGGTTCAAGTACAAGTTGCAAATAATAGTATGAATTTCTGATTAATACTTTTTTTTTTTTAATCCCTGAAGTCAGTCTCTTGTACTCTGACCACAAAACCCTTCTGTTGTGTGTTTAACCCATCCAGAAGCAGAGAATGCTCAGCTAATAGCAATCTGGATTTTAGCTCTGTAATGATTTGGTAACATCTTAAAGATCAAATGCATATGAAAAAATTTTAAAAATAAGAAAAAAATAATCTGCAACACCGATAGCATAGGTTCATTTGGTATGATGTTTAATTCCAAGCATGTGAAAAGTAAAATGGACATTAGGTTGGCTAACTTCTTCCTCAGGAGATATAACTGCTCAGGACCTGAGTTCTTAATGTTTGCATTCTCACAGCAGTGACAACAATTGCTAGGATTTGATGTCTAGTGTTGTCCCAATAGGAAAGTTGAAAAACTTTAATTAACAGATCCATGGAAAGAACTGAATTAGGTTTTGTATACTTTAAATGCATAGATCAGCAAGCGTCATAATTTCCATAATAAGGCAAAGAAATTTTAATCAAATTCTAACAGTTTTTCTTGTCTTTATCAGTTTTTGCATGCAAATATAATTTGAGGAAGGACAGACTTGACAAATTTCCAACATAACTTCAAAGTTACAAGCAGACTACACTACAAGCAGACTTACACTAACAATGCAAATAAGTATGCCAAGACTTTCTGGTTCTTTGAGAAATGAATCATACTTTGATACGATGTGCTATGTAAGGGTTTGAAAAACTCTCTGATTTATTTCAAAAGCTACATTTACCCTTGGAGCAGCAATGCAATACCTCAAAGCCTTCTTTGTGTAGCTTTCCCTGTAATTTAGACCGTAGGCATACTTCATACCTTGACCATGCTTCCAGAAAGCCCACCAGAGATCCTTTTATGTTGGTGTAGGATGCCATGATCATATTTTTACTGCAAAGTAACTCAAAGAGAATTGTAAAAACAGGCTTCCCGCTAGGTGGCAAAGAGAGACAGTGATTTGCAGTGTATTTCTGCACATGGGAAAAAGAGTGAAAAGCAGCCAGCTATAGAGCCGGGTTTACAAAAGTATACTGTGTTTTACTGGCCCAGCCTTTTGGAGTGAGACTGAGTTTTAATAAGTGTGATTCTGAAAGACTGGCAAGAGATTCACTAAGGCAGTCTAGACTAGGGAAAGAAAAAGCTATCTGCACGTAGGGAAAATGACCTAATTTTAGTTTATCCATTTTAGTAACCTACTTGAAAAGTGTTTACTTCTCCAACTCATTTCTTATAAACCGTAATATTCAGTGTAGAGGACCATAGTGTTGTAGTCAGCTCAGCTGAATTGCTGAAGCAATAAGCTTTTTAAAAATTAGTATTTTTAATGAAGAAATTCCACTAGCCACATTGCAGAATATTAAAAATATGGGCTATCTGTACTGCAGTAATTAGAATTATAATAGAAATCCATTGCTGCAGGTAAAGCCATATATAATCCATGCATTTACATCCCACACCTGCAAGGTGCTTTCTTGACCTTGCAAGGTCATACTCAAAGAATGTGAAGTGGAAGCTATTATAATGAAAACAAGCAATGATTTTGGGGTTTTTTTAAATGTTTTTCTATACCAACTCAAGGCTCAGCTGAGACTTCTGTGATTTGGATGTAAGGTGATTGTTCTGTAATATTTTATCAAGCAGTTCAAATTTGCTGTCAGCATCTTTTGTTTTGTTTTGTTGCACTGATGAAATGAATTTTCAGATTTATAAGGAATTGTAACTTTCCCTTAGAATTAAAGGAATAAAAGCTGCATTTGTGGAATGTAAACAAAGCACTACTGTTTGATATTGTTAAAACTATGAATTTTTGCAAAATTCAGCTTGTGTTTCAGGTATTCTTCCTCTTGCAAGGTAATAGGGAAACTCAAACTTTCTATAGGAAATGGGAGAAAACCTTATATATAGTTTCTCTGTACTTTGTTATAAAATTATTTTTGCTTATTTTGAAGAGCTCTAATATCCCAATGAATTATAATAGGAACTTGAATTTTGGAAGAGTCACAAAATCCTGACACACAGCTAGTCTTTTGTTTAGAAAAAAACATACTTATCAGGACAAATTTTGAGGTAATTAAAAAAAAAAAGTGGTTTGCACCTCATATTTAAGGATATTAGGCTTATGAACTTATTGCATACAGAATGGCAATCAAAAACGGTGGGAACAGATCATGAAGATAAAGAAAACTAGTCTTAAAAGAAGATAATATTTCCAGTGAAAAGACATCATGAAGTTTGTTTTATGTCTTTTATGATGAGGCACACAGATATTACTTCCCACTATCTATTGAGGGAATTTCTCTGCTAGGAAGTTTATAAAAAAGCATATCTGATGAGTATCTTGGAAGAATAAGATGAAAGTACTTGTTCTAGGGAAAAGGTTGATAGTTCAAGTGTAAGGAAGCTAGTAAGAAGAATGGCAGAGGGGAGAAAAAAGGACTATGGAGATAAGAAAGAATAGGGAGGATGGCAGTAAGACATAAAAGCTGAGACATTTAAGTCACTAGGTCTACATATAACTTTTCAGGTAAGTATGAGGTGTTTGATACTGATATGAGAAGTGTCAGAAAGCCTTGAAGACAAGAGACTAAGACAAGTCAAGGTGAAAGGATGATTTGATGGGAATGGAAGAGCTATAATTTGGACAAAATAAGGAAAATAAGTAGCAAAGGCAATAGGCTCCAGCATTTGAGGCACAAGAGAATGAAGCCAGGTTGTAGAATTTGTCCATGGAAGAAGAGGAAGAAACTACTTTTAGAATTGTTGAGGAAAAAAATTAAAAAGTTTATATGATAGAAACAGTGCCTGTGTGGGATGTAAAATCCAAGAACAAAATTTCACTGTGCCTGAAGAAGAAATTGCCTGATGAAAAACTCTCCCATGTATTATGCAGAATTAACACAATAGCTTTAATCCTGTTGTGACAAAGACAAGATAGTTTATTATGAAGAGGATTGTTTTGGAAAGGCGGTCTCAATTTTCTTGCTAGATAAAAGAGAAAATGTTCTCTTGGCTTCCCACTGCTATCTGAGCATCCAACAAAAGTGAAATAATGAAAGAGAAGCCCTAAAATAACAAGAATAAAGCTTGTGTGAAAACTCATTGTTCTTTATAAAATATAAGGGAGTTTTTTTGAGGAATAACTATAGAACGGTTTTAAAAATGTGTATTATCCAACTGGATTCATCAGCATTAGATTAGCAGATTTTTTTCATAAGGGTACCTTGAAGAAAAAAAATATCTATCCCTAAATGTGGAAAATATGAACTAATAGTTCACTCTCACTCCAAGTTTTCTTATGTCTAGAACAATATTTTTTGTTCATTTGAAAGCAATGTCTTTGCTTATTTTACAGGCTCTTTCACCTACTTGCACATGATTTGGTCATCTCATTGATGACCATTTTGTTCAAATGTCAGTCGAGATCTGGAGGAAAACCAAATTTCTCTATACTGTGTTTTTCAGTAGAGGAATTTAATATGCATAGTCTATTTTCTTTACTCCTCTAATCAGGAGATAATCTGAAAAAGTCCAGAACGATACTTAGAAGCATGGTTCTGGAATTTTAGATATGCTTTGAATGCTAATTTCTCCTCAGGGTGCAGCAGCAGCTCATTGGAGAACTAAATATTCAGGCCAACACAGCCAACACAGTATGCTTTATGCATATGCTTTCTGCACTTTAATAGAACACATCTAGAGGATAAGTAAGGTCCAAATTTTTGACTGATTGAATACGTATAGAAGCCCACTGAATTCACATTCACATTTGACTTTACATTTCACTTAACTTAGTTTACGTTAATTGAACTGTGTTTTAAAGTAGGTAAGCAAAGATAACTTTTCCAGATTGCCAAAGGGTACTCTGGAAAGATAAGCATACCAAGGTTTGTGAGCTTAAGTGAATCATTAGCAGAAGACATCTGATGGTACTTTCTACCTCTGATTTAGTTTTGTCACCTGACTGGAACCATAACTTACAGGGCCTCTTAACAGCTACAGCAGTGATCTAAAACTTTTCTCTAAAAATGTTCATTTAATAGAGATATAGCTCCAGGTAACATACAGTATTACAGACATGGTGATTAAGTGTTAAAAAATGCTGAATAGGACATTCTGGAAAAAAAAATAAGGAAGAATCTCCCAAAAGTGTCTTGGTAATATCGATGTGTCACTTAAACATCTATAGTCAGCTTACATAGAGCTGTGGCTGTAAAAGTCCCATTGATCTCATGGTACAAATTCTAAAATATTGTTACAGATTTTATATATATATGTGTGTGTGTGTAATATTAATTGAGATATATTTCTATTAATATATTTATATTTTTAAATGGTGATGACCTGCTTTCTCTTACAAGACTAACTATATAAATTGAACATTTTAAGACCTAACCTTCATGAAATTAGTTTTTTAAAAGCTAGCAAAAGAGCTTTCTGGATTGTTAATATTGATTTTTCTATACATATTGCAAAAACACAGACATTTCAAAGATTAGAATCAAGCTAGTACCATGACAGTTTTCTTTGTTTCCGTTAAAGGACAGCCATCTCACAATATAATCTCTGGCAAGATAATGGATGGATTGATACAGGACTCTATAAAGACTTAAAGGGTAGTAATATAATTGAAGCACAAATATTTGATAAGAAAAGGCTTTTTAGTCAGGCAGAAAAGTCCAGGAAAAAGAAAAAGCTGAAAGTCAAGAGAGAATTTAGAGATTGTTATTCTATGTATATTTTAAATGGTAAAGATAATTAAAAATGGGAGCAGTTTACAAAGAGTACCGATGTATTTTTTTCATGACTGGGAAATATTAAAAAAGACGGGTTATATTTCTGAAGGGAAAATGTTCAAACTCAAGTGTTGGACTGTGAAGCTAGAATTAGTGTATGAAAATCAGCTAGTGCTAAAGAGGAGGTTAGGGTACATAGTTAAAATGGGCTTTTCTAGACTTTAAAATGCTGTACTGGGTGAAAAAGAAGTATTGGAACACCTAACTGAACCGTGTGAATCAATCCCCTTTGCACTCTTATAAGTATATATAGTAAGCAACAGTTCTGGCTTCAGCCCCACATTAATTTATTCTTGTGACTTTTTTTTTTTATGTTGGAGTAAATTAAACGGTTAATGGTAAGTTCAAGTCTGTGTTCGAAGAGGAATGCTCAAAATGCGTGTATGTATAAAAGTAACCTGAAGGTGTTTGACTTTTTATATTTAATTAGCAATGGGAATCTAACTTTTTATTATAGTTGGTACTAAACCAGAGATTTTGTAGAGAGCTGAGCTGAATTCTATTCTGTCATAAATTGCAATTTCAGATTTGGACTGCAAAATTGTTACTTGTAGTGGTGCAAGAAGTACAATGTGCTCAGGCTGACTTTCAGTTCTCGGGGATTCTGTGTGCTAGAGATGACATTTAGAAAAATTATTTGTTTTGCAAGCCAATTGGTTTTGATGTAGTGTCACTGAGGGGAAGATGAAAACAGAGCCGTATGAAGTAATTTCTGACACAGTGCTTTTCTTACTTGAAACACATTTTAAAGCTAAAACTTTGCTTTGTTTTGCTGTTGAAGTACTGCTGCTGTTCAAATGATGCTAAGCTGTTTACTGTCAGAGCAATCGTCAAAGGCAAAAAGATGCCAGAGTCTCCAGCATGTGCTTAGACGTTCTTCAGTGCTGAGCAGCTTGGTGCCTTCCTCCTTCCTGAGTCTTGTTGGGTTTCACAAACCAGGCATTTCTGTACCCACCTCAGCCATAGAAACACTTGATGAAATCTGTTGGAAAATCTCTGCTGAAAGCGTGCCCAGAAGAAGTAGGGATAGGAGCGTTCCTGCTGCACATGGGAGACCCAGTTTGATTCCACCTTGCCAGAGTGGGTTGTAGTCCATGTTTCCAGTCACCCGAGAGTGTGCCCTAGAATCATAAAATCGTAGAATGGTTAGGGTTGGAAGGGACTTTCAAAGGTCATCTAGTCCAACCCCCCTGCAAGGAGCAGGGATATCTCCAACCAGATCAGGTTGCTCAGAGCCTCATCCAGCCTGGCCTTGAATGTTTCCAGGGATGGGGCATCCACCACCTCTCTGGGCAACCTGGGCCAGTGTTCTACAACTCGCATTGTAAAAAATTTTTCCTAATATCCTAATGCCCTCCTTCTTGCAGCAGAGGATGTTCTGGTTTCTTCTCCATCTCAGATGGCTGTTCACACCTATTATCAGCTTGTGAGTCTCTTTCTTTACCTGTGGACTACCCCAAGTCAATAGCCTTTCCTGGATTTAAGAAAAAGAAAGCAAGCTTACATGAATGTATGTCCTAAAGCTGATATATGCCCTACATGGCATTTGTAAACAGTACATACGGGGCTGCAGTTTTCGGTCATCCTTGCACAGCTGCTGAGGTGCGTTGTGCCCTAAGCGTTCATTATCACACTTAGCTCAAGCCCTTAATTTTGAAGTCCTCACCGTTTCCATGTGTGGTGTAATGAGGGCTAAATACTTCACCCTTGGCTCTGAATTCCAGTTAGTGTAACGACAACCCCAGCACACGAATCCTGGTGTGAACCTCGTCCAGTTCATGTGCTTTGATCTGATAAGCCGGTAAAAATTGTGACCTGTCCTATAAATGCACAGTGGACCATTTTGGAATAAACATTGTAAAATACACACTATAACCCAGCAGACCATAACACTTGCATATAAAACATTATAGTATATCATGAAAACATTTACAACTAATTAGTTTAAAGCAATAGACTACCATAATTATCATCTACTAAATAATTAGTATTAATTACTTAGAGAATTAATTAGTTTGCTTCTGAAGTACTTTGAAGATGCAAGGCAAAGAAGAACTGCCACGTATCATGACCTGTGTTCCCTTACAATTGAATACAACATATTGCCTAAAATATGTCATCTTGTTTATGCAAAACTGCATTTCATAAGGCCAGTGCGTGGCAGCATTATTGACTGGATCTAAAAGGATTTTGTTGCTATTAAACCCATTCAGAAAAGTGGCTCCTTTCTCCAATCTAAATAAGTGATCACAGCTCTCCTGTGGGGAGATCTAAGACTCGGAGGAGAATGCAATTAAGATTCATCACGCGTAGGGAGCGAAATTCATCCCCGTGCATTGATCTGTAATATATTTTAATATGCACACTAGCATTAAGAATTTAATTACTACATACTGAGAGCAAAATTCACCCTTGGAGGAATTAACTATAACCAGTTCAAAGGTGCTATTCAGGAATCCTGTGCTTCACAAAAGCCCCACATTAAAGCTTCTGGTTTTCTAAAGTACCAAATGCCAAGATGTCTTAATGATCTTAGTGGGAAGGGTGGCTGCTTTTCAAAATCTCTGAATCCAGGGCCCTTTGAGGCAAGAGGGACATAGACAGCTTTGCATAGGCTCTGAATTTATCTAATGTGAAACAGAAATTTAGGTATGTGAGATATCCATTGGCTTGTCAGTGCTTCTTAGCAGGTATATGAGACTCTGCAGAACTAAAATAACTCCTTAATTGTGATTTTATTGTCTTCCATGTATATAAGAAGGCAGAATGATGGGCAGTGCTGATTGTTAGGCATCTCCAAAGGACTGTAAGTTGGCCTGTAATCTAAAAGCGGTAGTTATCTGAAAATTGAAAATAATCTGACTTGTCCCTTCCACAAAAGGAAAAAAAATCTAGGAGTTAAATCCCATTGTACATGATGGCACATTTACTGCATTAATATTAAAGGATGATTAATGGAGTTATATATCTCCAAAACCAAAGAACGATAAGGAAAATCCTGTGATAAATCCGCAGCTTCACCAGCACTGGCAGATAGCGTTATATCTGGATATTGCAACAGTCTTGATCAGTTTATTGTCAAGAGACAGGGGCCAACTGCAGTGTATTTTTAGACATAAAAGGTCAGCAAGTGACCTTCAGCTCTTTTAAATATTCTTAGAACAATTCTGTTAATACTTGTTCCTAAGCACCAAAACCTTCTATGACAGTTTCATTTATCCTTTCTAAAATTATGTCAAAGTGCACCTTTTGTATATTAACTACAGACAAGTGGTGAGCTATTCAGCAGAATTTTAAACCTCGGTGAAGAAGAGGTTTAATCATCTGAATATGAAGTTGGTGTTATAATGCCTACAATCCTTAAATACTCCATATTTCCTTCAATTTTTTGGTGAAGGAGATTAAAAGCACAAGGGAAGGGATACTGCACATCACAGGAAATACTAAGGCCAAGTGTTAACATAGTGTGTTTCTAACTTCACTGAGCAATTGTGTGGTTTTTCTTTTTTTTTTTCCAAAGTGAAAGCATACTGTTCATTCATTAGGAGTTCTGATTTTACTTATGAACTTTTTATAACCCTGAAGAATTCCTTAGAAACATTTGTAACCCCTTGAAGTTCCATGTGTACTACTATACATAGCTACTAAACCATAAATATATTTTTCGCTCTTTCCTAGTTTCAAGAAAGGCTGGTTATTGAATCTGGAAGTTTATAAAGACCATAGTTTTAGATGGTAAATAACGTATAACATAGCTATCAAAAAATAAATTCTGACATAGAGAGGATGTGAGCAGTCACATTATAAATTCTATGTAACTAAAACATATACTAGGTACTTTTAAAGTAGTAAATACATTAGAATCATAGAACCACAGTGTGGTTTGGGTTGGTAGGGACCTTTAAAAGTTAACTAGTCCAACCCATCTGCAATGAGCAGGAACATCTTCAACTAGATCAAGTTGCTAGCGGATCTGGTTTGTTTTGCAGCTTTCTCCTCAGGATAAGCCTTTGCAGTGCCTTTGTTTGAACCAGCTGTTAAAAGCATAGTGGGTTGTGAAAACTTGACTGACTTGCAACTTTTTCCCCAGTTCTGCTGCCCATTCTTCCAGGATCAGCCCATCTTGGCAATTTTCCTTCTGCTCAAACAGGCTTGGATCTGGAAGGTCTTGGCCCCAGGTGAGGTGAAAGAGGAAAAACTCCCTACCAGCAGCTTGTTCTGACATCTGCCTCATTTTCTCCTCTCTCTCTGAAATCCTCCCACAGCTAAGCTTGAGTAAATCCCCACTCTGACCTCGAGTCTGTAGGAGTCTCCTCGTCATCCGGCTTGCTATCAGCCCTGACCTGATCTGATTCAAATCTGGAAGCTGCCAGATGATTTTTAAAGAGCAGCAGGTCTCCACTCTAAATGGTAGAGAGACTTACTTTAAAAGGAGAATTCACAGCTGAAGCCCCTTACACACTCATAAGTTCTCATGTGTCTGTTCTTGAAGCATTTCCAGCGTTTTGTTTCAAATGATAGACACTTGTCAAGTTTAGACAAATTCTAAGGCCTCTATTCCAAAGGCAGCAGCATCTAGAGAATTAGATCCTCTCTAATTAACATGTTTGTTGGCAGTTTCTATAGTGAGATCCAGAACTGAATGGGAATTAAGATGAATATGTCTCATCCTTTTCAGAATAGCTGTTGCTGGCCAAGGCTGATTTGCAGTAGCGGCAAAGAAAACTGGTCCAGGTTCTTCCTCTGGTGTGACAATTATCTGAGTAAAATAAATAATCTGTCTTCAAGACGATCAGTTTGATGTCATCAATAAGCATTTAATTTGCTTTTATAACAGGTCATAAAGGAGGAAACTATTCCCAGTATTAGCAAATTCCCTGCTGTCTGAAGCCTTACAGGTTTTTTCAGTGAGAGTGATAAGAAAGAAGCCTGGCAGACAATGGTTTTCAGAGACTGCATACTGCTTCTGCTGAGGAGGCAAAGATATTGTACATCATATCTGTGAGGCACATAACGGCTGAATGTAAATCAGCATTACTGCCTCATTCATCAGCATGATGTCTTTAATTGTGGATCTGGAAGATTAATTTACCCGGCCTGGAAAATGGCCCAAATTTAGGAGAAGCATTTGTATTAAATGATCAAGGCTACAATGAAAAAGTGATTGTACATAACCCTTGAATCTTATTTTGATCCAAGGAAAAAAAGTAAGGACTATGGCCATGAATAGCAACTATTTTTATTCCTCTGCGTTACTGGATCCATTAAGATTATCATGGTATTTAAGTGTTACATCATTGTACCTGGTGTTAAGTTCATTAATACTAATTTTTGTTGACTGAACAAACAAAAAGGGTGGTATATTAAATACTAAGCTATATTAAAAGGTGGATAGTATTATTTTCTTTCTTACCTGAAGTCTTACAGTCGTAGAAGCTTTCTTCTCAATTACCTAACTGTTATTGAGATGTCTCTTTTCCTTTTGTGAATTCCCAATAGAAACAAGACAAACTCTGAAGATGGATTAACAGTAGGACATACTTTATTTTGACAATTAGTTGCAGTGACTTGGTTCTTCTGTCTGATCCTGTCCATAACTACATCTCCAGAATGTATGTTTTACTGTGATTAAAGCATATAAAGATAATAACTGTGTCCACATAAGACATGAGATAAGTACGGGAAAATATTTTCTTTATTTTTTCCCTTTTAGAAAGGCAAATAGATATCGGAATTCACTGGAAAGCCTCTTTCATATCATTGGTTTTCCTTTGGTCACCCAAGCCTACACTGGTGTCCCTCTTTCATTTCAGCTAATCTGAAATCCCAGAAGAGTGGAGAGAAACAAAACACAATTTCCACCACATAAAACAGAAGCATAGAGTGGAAGGAAGAAGGAGTGAGGTTGTATGAGTAAAAAGCCATGAAACCAATCATTATCAAAGATGGCACAACCTCCATTGGCTGTGAAGTGTCTTATGATCTGTTTTTATAAATGGAAATGTTCTGAACTTCCTACAAGAAGACTGAAAGCCTGTTTCTGTTAGCAAGACCATTAGTGACTATGGAGATGCAGGCATGGTGTTTACAAAACAATAAAGGGTGTATCTCCAAAATTAAGTCAGTTAGCTTCTATCTTTCTAGCAACTAATAGGCTTGCTCTGGACTTGCATTGCTTTAATCTCACAGAAAGATCACGCAAGAGCTGTGTGGAGAACTGATAGCAGCTTGGCCTTGTGAATCTTACAGGAGCACAGTCCACAGAGCTATAACCATCAGCAGCACTAGCTTCTCTACAAAAAAAAAGGTGTTTGAATACAGATATTAGTCTTCCCAATGTAACAGTTATTTTGAACAACAGAAGATCGTGCAGAGAAATGCTTTCTATGAATGTGAGCCAAGAGAGCCCATTTTTCCCTCGTGGAAATGTAGTTCTGCACAGCAACCTTGTCCTGAATATTTTACTACTATTGGGAACAAAAAAAACCCCACCGAAAAACATCAGACTATATGTCTACCTACTGTCTTATGAGAATTAGTTGCAGTAACTTTGTCCTGGTGGATGGTTCTATCCAAACACAGGAAGTTTTGTCTGAACATCAGTAAATACTTTTTACTGTGAGGGTGACTGAGCACTGGAATGGGTTGCCTGGGGAGCTTGTGGAGACTCCATCCTTGGAGATGTTCAAAAGCTGTCTGGACATGGACCTGGGCAACTGGCTGTAGGTGGCCTTGCTTGAGTCGGCAGAGGGGACCAGATGACCTCTGGAGGTCCCTTCCAACCTCAGCCTTTCTGTGATTTGGATTGCGATGTCTTTATCTTTAAAAAAACCTTTGTGGCTTACATGAATGTTTATACAGCAGCAACAGCTTTTATTTATTTAATTTGAAGCTTGTTATTGAGAAAAGTAATACATTATTTGTAGCTGATTCTTGCTCATCAAAGTGGCTGTAAATTATATTAAGCATATTTTTTTTCAGGATGTAGGCAGTATAAAGAAACAGCAGCAGAAGAGCGGTAGCTGTTTAAGAGACCATCCTTCCAATTATCTGCTGGTTGTCTTCATTAGATGGTAGTACAGTGTGACATCTTTCCCTTGGCACATTGCTAAAGCAGTATTTTAACATGCATTCTTCGCTTTTAAGCCTTCCACTGATAGGAAGGTTCCTGACACCAGCTTGAAAGTTGCTTCTTAGTAATTCCAGAACCACTTTCATCACATACTGAACAAATGGTACCAGAAAGATCACACTTGTGTTGGCACCTTCAAGTTGTCATTTCAAATGGATGGAGGATGTTAATGGGAGGATAACATGATCCTAGTGGGTGATAGGAAGGACAACATCTGTCTTTTTTCCCCCTGTTGCTTACCAAATGCTGTAAGCACAAAGGGGTTTTGGTGTTTTTTATGTCCCTCAGGCATATAGAAAAAGGAGTTCCAACAGGTTTTAACATCCAGCTTGGGTAACTATTTTAATTGACTTGCTTTCTCTAGTTGACTCAACATTTTCCCCCCTTTTGGTACCAGAAAAGGGGCTTTATAGGTATTTACAAGAAGATCATAATGAGTATTAGACACTGCTGAATAATCGTTCAAATATTTTTAGCGTAAACTTCAGAATGGAAGTGCACCATACAAGTTACAGTGAGTTGTTACCTGCGGAATTCTAGGTTCAGCTCATAGATAAGCTATTTTTCAAAGCTTACTATAAGTATGTTTGGATCTTAACATTAGACAACTTACAGGAAGAGAAAAGCACAAAAAGAATTGGAAATCTTAATTATCTCTATTTTGTGTTGACATTTTTCTTGGTTATTCTTTGCTCTAGTCACTAAATACATATATAATTTTCCCAGTGTTTTCTCTTCTGTGTTTTTCTCTGTTTTCTCTTCTATGTTTGGCCCTTGAAGACTTCTGGATCAGAGAAAGCTCAAGTTTTCTCATGATTCAAATTGCAGAACATATGGAAAGCAAATAACTTTGAATTGTTAGTTAGCTAGTGGTGCGGGCTCAAGCCTGCACTTCGATTTCAGTGTAGATGTACCTTGTGTTTCCATCCCACTAACACTGCTGCAGTCGTTGCAGTCGTATCAGTTATAAATGACAGAACCCTGCTTCATGGTGCTGTATTTGGAAAAAAAAAAAAGAGTAAAAGAGACTAGTTCCCTCTCAGTGATGTTTATACAAGCAAAAAAAAAAAGTCTGTAATGCACTTTGTCAGTCAACATGCAACAGTGGCTTTTTCCTGCAAAGAACACAGTACTGGACATGTCAGACTATGCACTGAAACCCATCAGGATTTTCTCTAGTACTTTTTAAAGTTTTAGATTAACTGGCTTATATTTTAGTGTCATAGTCCTCATTTTGCACTTTGGTTTTTGTTCAGTTTTAAACCACTCTTTTTTTCTTTACTGGTTCAGGAGTTTATTGATTCATGGTCTGCTCTAATCAATTCTTATCACATTTTCTCACATCTTTCTCTCACCACTTAGCCATGTTTTGTACACTAATTTCTCTCAGTTCCGCTTTACAATTCAATCCTCTTAGCTATATGTATTCTTGTGCTAACATTCTCCATTTCAGTAGTGTTTTTTGTGTATTGAGATAGAACACTGGAATGTAGCAGACTAAAAGAAATTATTTTTAACTTGTTAAAAATGTTATTTGGCCCAGTTGTACCTTCTGTGTCTGCAGTCTTCCTCTCTCAAATTTCTTCCATTGCTGCACAAAGTCCTTAAGTCAGGTACATTTACTACGTTCTCTGAATTCTGAAATCATACAGCACCCATTTAAAATTTTTTTTTGGTATTTTCCTAGAATGTGGATTCCAGGCATCCTGAGTAACAGCTAACACTGGCTTCATTGTATAAGCTTGTTGCACACATCTGGCTTGCAGTGTATTCCTGATAAGTGTTTTATATTGTCTCAGTTTCCTATGCACGTTCTACCTATCTTGTCTTTTTTGTACTTGCTCACCAAAAGTTTTTAGGGGATTTTTATTTTACCTGGAATGTGTAGGGATTAATAATTATTACAATATAAAGCTACTTTCTGTGTGTTCCCAAATATATTTTATCTTATCTATAGTTGTCTAACTACATTCCTCTCTCTGTGTGTATATATATATAAAACCACTAAAATTATGTTCTAGGTAGTGTAGGCATTTGGTTTTAACAATTACCTTTTTTCTGTAACTGCAAAGAGAGTTCTCTGACAGAGTTTAAGAGAATGAATCCTTCACAATTCCTAAGCCAAAAATAATATTAAAATTGTAAAAATACATTTATATCATTGCCAAAAGCTTTTTTATAGAAAGTTCTAATAACTTTTTGAATGTTTAGCAGTTTTCCTTCATCCAAAAATGTGAATGGTGTCTCCATGAGTCATCATCTGCCTTGGGAGAAATTCTAGCTGGTAACAATCCTATCTAGTCAAGTATCAAATTAAATAATGAGGTTCTCCTCATACATATTCTTCTTGTGATGAGTCAGATGTCTGGCCTTTCCTCCAGCTGCTTTTCACATGCTTTCTTAGAGCAAAGGTAATGTACATAATGCAAATCAAACTATTATCACCAGATAATCCCATTTCTACAAGGCTCCACATTTTTGTTTGAAACTTTCATTAGAAACGTATCAGACGTTTTCATGGTTATGATTAACTATCTCCAAGTTTGGATGTAGTCTCTGTGTAGAGTAGATATAACTATTAAAAATACAGAATAAGATTTTATTAGCTGAACATTAATAGAATGAATTGCTGTGAAACAAAAGGAGCATTAGAGAAATTATGGCTTTAATTTACAGGAGGGAGGCTAACCTTTTGAAATTATTTGGCTATTCACTGTAATAAAATAAATTATGATGCTTTTAACAATTAGAGACGATATCCTGAGTTACTAAGAATTCTGCTGTCATTTGATGTTACAAAACCCTCTTCTCCCACTGTTAGATATGAATGCAATTTCCACGACTATCACTGGGAATTACTTTGGGTGGCCATGGCAGGATAAGACCTGGTATGCCTGCTTAGAAAATTATACTGCACCCATGCAGTAATGTGTCTATAAGGTCTGAAAGGGTACCATAAACTCTGATACACCGTAAGAACCCCTCTAAACTTTTAAGAAAAATAGTTAGCTACATCCTAGATGCAAGGAAGAGCTGTAAAGTCCGCCTGCTTCCTGAAACACACTTTTTGTTTAAAACCAAATTTACTTGTCCTCATTCCAACTGGTTATAGTGTGTGATACAGACTTACAACAAACTGAGCGGTAAAGTGTCATCCACGCTGCGGCTATGGAACTGCCCCAAATCATCCACACCATCAAACTGTTCCTATTTTCTCACAGAGGTGTCTCAGACCAAGTAGTGCTGACACAGTGTGCTGTTTAGGTGTCATTACCCTGTTTTGGGAAGGAAGGCAGCGCAGCTGCAGGGACATGAACCATGCTGTAACGGGTTGCCCCCGAGCTGGTGGGCAATCCCTCACTTGTTTCACTAAACTAGGGCAGATGTAGCCTGGAACTATTCACCTGACTTCAGATGGTGAATATGTTGTTTTAGAAGAGTTAAGAAAGAATGAAGGATGTACCTAGTAAACTTTTTATCTTTGTGCACTATAAATAATTGCAGCTTAAATGCATTTTCTTGAGTGTTTGCATACTCTCTGGATTTGCATTTTTACCTCAATAAAATCTATCACTTAGACCTAGCAAGCATTTGTTCTGCTTTGCGTCACCTATAAACTGCATTGACTTATTGTAAGTATTCTCCATTGTAGCCTATACAATTTTACATTTTATAAATTACGAACTTGTATTTATGTTTATCTACAGCTGTAATATTTCCTACCTGATTGTCACCTACAGTACAATTATTTTATGCAGGTCTTGTCTAGATTTAGTTCTGTTAGGCTCACAAACACTAATACTGCCTAGTATTAGCTGAATGATGTACAGGAATCTTTTCCCCAAGCCACTCAGAAAAGCACAGGTTTTTCTATGTGATATTGTTTTATGTTGGTCAGGTAGTATTCTAAAAAGTAATGCTAAATAATTTCCAATTCCATCACTAATGCTAAAGTAATTGCATAAATATGATGTCTAATGATTTGTTGATTTTTAAAATTATTTATTTCACATTAATTAGTATATATTGTCCAGAATGTTTTTATTTCTGTGACATATTGCTGCCATTTTGTTGTTTACTTTTTATATTTCAGCCACTATGCCTCACATTCTTCTGTTTATTTCAGTTCTGCCAGGTTAAATCCAGCAAATGAAAAAAGTAGACCAAGGATAACTTGTGAACCTATGTAAAAATCTTATTATGAGGAAATTAATTCCTGTGTGCAGTTTACCATCTTTGTGACAAAGATAGAGGAAACCAAAGAAATCTGTGTGCTTTATCGAAGTACTTCAGTTGTCGTGTGTGCTATTTTATGTTATAGGTCCTCTGGTAGTAATGTTAAATGGAAATCATCCTTTAATCATTTGGATGGGTAGATCCAGATTATCCGTACGCTCTATCCGTTAAGACCTACATGAAGCTGACGTGTTGTGAATCACTATGAAAACTGGGTGAAGATAGATAATTTTTTTTTCTATTATATTTTCTCTTGAGTGTTGCAAGGAAGTTATAGAAACAGTTAAATTTTCTATTACTGTAATCATCACAACCAGCAATAAAAAAAAAATTGTTAACATTGTGTGCTATTGAGCAGCAATACATAATGTTCCTAACAGCTTTCTAGAGCACCTTGCTTAGGATGTAGAAACAATTCTTTTTAGCTCGACAGTTATGGATTTGTAACGAGAATACCACCTTTTACAGTTTATGCAAGTAAGCTTTCTAAATTCATATTGAAAAGAGCAAGGGAATGTATTTTGTGGGCAAACCAGACTTCATCTTATGGCTGTTGCCCTGGTGAAATATTTTCAGTAAATAACAGTCTTTATGCTGTCCTTGGATCTTCTGCAATCTCAGCTGCCACTGCTGTATAATGTACATTGATTTCTGTTTGGTATTTAGGCAGAGAGAAAGCTGTTTAATCATTTGGTTTCTGGCTTGTTAATAAAAAATCTGTCATCTTTAATAAGTTTATTTTAGATAAAACTACAGTCTCTGGCACAATTTGACATACTTTCTTATGTTTTTTACAGTAACAAATGATGCTGAGTATGAGACAATATCACTGTAATTTCTTCTTACCAAGTGAATGCCTTTGTGATTTGCAGTGCTGTTCAACCTACAGAGAATGAAAGCTATTTAATCATTCTCCATATGAATTGTAAATAAAGTTTTACAGTTGTCCCACATTGAGGAAAATGAAAGAAGAAAAAGGAGAGAGAGACCTTTGCCCATTATAAGAAAACCTTTTCTAATAGTGCAGAATGAGATGTCTATTCTAGAATGTGAACATCTTTTATATGGCTAACAGTTTTCCACCCCATCACATCTTATTGATATTCTGCTTCATTAAAGTCTCATGATAGAAAAGTTATTAATATGCAGAAGTAATTTAATATCAGATTGGGGAAAAAAAAAACCCCAAGTCTAATAATATAATTACTGATGTTATATGATGAGAAATCACTAATATGATTAGAAGCGCCTGACAGGTTATAGCAAGAGATTTGATAAAGTCCACCTGGGTTTGAAGGAGTCAGTTGATCCAAGTCCCAGCTACTGTACGGAACAGGGAATGGACAAAGGAACAGTTGGGTTGGGCTCTAATTAGAAGAGCATAAATCAGTTTGTTATAGTGGGTCAGCAGCTGGTTTGCACTTCGTAGCCAGGCTATTCTCTGCATTAAAGATGTTCCTCCAATGTAGCACTTGGTTCTATAACAATAGTTACAATCTATAAGTATAGATAAGACTTTGTCAACAAAATAATGAATTAGACCTTATAGCAACCTTCCAGTACCTAAAGGGGGCCTGCAAGAAAACTGGGAGGGATTTTTGACAAGAGCATGCAGTGATAGGACAAGGGGTAATGGCTTCAAACTGGAAGAGAGTAGATCTAGATTAGACATAAGGAAGAAATTCTTTACTGTGAGGGTGGTGAAACACTTGCCCAGGCTTCCCAGAGAAGCTGTAGATGCCCCATCCCTGGAAGTGTTCTGGGCCAGGTTGGACAGGGCTTTGAGCGACCTGATCTGGTGGAAAGTGGCCCTGCCCAGGGCAGGGGGGTTGGAACGAGGTGATCTCTAAGGTCTTGTCCAACCCAGACTGTTCTGATTCTATATTTTGAGGTACTCCAGGCCAAAGTTTTCAAGAACTGTTCCACATTTTATTGATTATAGAAGAAAATTTAGTCCATAGAGACAGATAAATCCCTTTTACACTTCCACTAGTGTAAACCTGGGAAATGTACAGTGAAATTGTTGGACAACAACTGATCCAACTAAGAGGAGTTTCAGGCAAAAGGTACTAAAAAGATTTGTTCAGTGTGAAGGCGTAAGAATTTCGTTGGTTTAGATGCTCAACATGTATTAGCTCAATGGACCAGAATTCTTCAGGCATGTATAAGAATAATTTTTAAACAAAGCAGCTCGGAGTGTATGAGCTAATAGCTTACCAGAGGTACCTTGTACCCGGCTTCTACATTGCATGATGTGCAACAGCTTGACTAAAAATGCAGAATTTTCTAGATTTTATGAAATCTCAGAGGGAATGAATTTGGGCTGCTACAGATAGTCATGTACGTGACAAAATGGTTGCTTAGAAATGTCTTAACATATTTTATATTTATATCTTAAGGAAGATGCTGTCTCACGCTCTACAAACTTATTTTGTGTTTCTCAGCTGGAAATTTATAACATAATATGCTTGGCACTGTGGAAAGTTTCTCATATATGTGTAAGGAAGTTGTGATAGAAATCGATTAAAAAAGAACTAGTATCGATTGACAACAGATCAGACAGGAGCATATTAACAGGGGAAAAGACAAAATTGAATATCAGAATAATGCAGCAAGGGAAGAAATTAGATACTGTTCTCTATCTATAAAGAGCTGGATAACTGGATAGAATTATTTTATTTATATTATCAGAGCAGATTAAAAAATAACTTTTCAAAAATAATTGAAGTTCACAAGCCGGTTCTGATACTGTAGACCACAATATTTATTAATATTTTTCTCTCAAGAAAAATTAAGAAAATGGTGTATATTCCTTTTGTTATTGTGTGTTTATGCACTTCGGTCATCAACTGCATTAATAGTCTTGGACTGTTTCCCACAGTTGCTAAGTTAGAAGCACAGCTCTTGGCATGGTCTTGTCTTGTGACAATGAGGAATCTCACAGACAATTACCAGACTCATACTGAGGATAAACATGAGTTAAGGACTATCTACAACAGGTATTTTGACTGCAACCTTTCTGTTTTGGAAGGTAGGAAAAATTAACTATACAGACATGAGACGTACTGTGCAGGATACGTTCTTGTTCATATAGCTTACTAGTGGAGATGAGGCAATGCTAGCTGAGACTCTTGTCTTGCTTTCCTGTAAGCATCCAAGAGTCGTGATTCAAAACCTATTGTCTTCTTTGAAGATCAAAAATTAAAATAAAAACAACTGTTTTTTTTTTTTTTTTTGAGAGCAAAAGATTTCAAAAGGTAGCCTTTTGCTTTATAATGATCTGTGGCTTTTTTTCCCCCACCTTGGTTTAAGTTTCTGATACTGTATCGATCCAACCTTACAATTATGGACTTTCCTGTATTAATTGTGGAGTAGGTACCAGTTATGAAATAATATACATATAACATACTCAAAGAATAGTTTTGTGTTAAAAAAAATCATCCAGAACAGTGTTTTGGACATCTGTTTGAGAGGCTTGCCTTTGATAAAACCCTTTCCACTGCAGAAAGTGAATGTACTGTTCCACTTAAGCCCCATTTGCACTTCCTGTCTACAAAGAAGAGCGAATTTTGGCCATCTGATCGAGGAACCCTCTTTTATTTCAGAATTGTGAAATGTGAGAGATATGGTCCTTTATTTAAATATTTACTTCACCCAAATGGTCTACTTGCAATTGTAGAAGATAAGTGAAAATCACTAGATCTGTTTTTCCTTGGCCTCTCCTTCTGCTATCACATAACTGTTGTTAAATAATGAAAAGTCTCTACTTGTGTTTTCCTTCTGCTGATGCTAATTCCACTGTGACTTGATCTCAGATAAGTGGTTCTTTGGACTTAGTGGACGTGACTCTAGCTGAGCAAACAAACTGAAAATAAGCCTACATTTTTCCTGTCAAACTCAAGGCATTAGAGAAAGGGTCAGAGAGTCTCTGAGCTTTGAAGTGATTCTGCTTTCTTCTCAAATGTTACGGCTTGCATCTTAACTCTCAGCTTGGTGGCTAGCAAAGGAAATACCCCTTCACGGCTGGAAAACGGTGTAAAACACTCAAGCAAGGACCCAAACTTGAAAGTGAAAATAATAATTTGCACGCAAATCCTGGAGACCTCAGAGATTGTTTCCTTCCAAAACAGAAATAGTTATAAGAAATTAGACTATTTAGGTAAACCTCTGCTGAGAAAGTTTGTTGATGGATGATTCCTAAAACCTGTTTTTGCAAATATTGTATTGAGGAAATATGACATGACTGTGGAGAGCAATTACTTTGCTAAAAATTGATAGTTTATACCACTGTGAGATATATGTAATAACTATGTATCATATCCCCAGCTAGAGATGAGCTATGCACTGCAGGTTAGGGGACAAGGAAGAAAAAATACATTTCCAAGATACTTTAAAAATTTCTTAATCCTTGGGATATCTTCAGCCTGTGGGAATTCTGTCAGGAATCTCTTGAGTACAGCATTTTGAAATGCATGACAGATTGTAAAGTTTCTAAAGGTTTCTAACCCATTCACTAAAACTTGAAGATTAATTACTTACATGTTGCCTGCAGAAGCACATATTCTAGAATTAATATCATCAGAGGCAGATATCTGTTTCCTTTCATCCTACTGCCATGCACCATTGTAAACAACTTGGCTCTGTCTTCCTGAGGACCTCTTCACAGGTAATGGAAAGATGATGTTCAGTCCTCTAGAAATTGGTTCATCTCCAGGCTGGATTTTCTTCAGTTTGTTGCTGGCTTTCCTGAATTGGGAGGCTCCAAACTGGATAGGGTATTCTAGATGCAGTCTAAAATGTTCCAAGTGAAGGGTGATAATCCCTTCCTTTTATGTACCAATTCTGCCCAGGATGCTGTTGGCTTGCTTTGCTGTGAGAGCTCTCTGCTGGCAAATGCTCCTCATGCTGTTTATGTGGAGCCCCAGGTCCTTTTTGGCAGAGGTCCCCCCCACCAGCCAGTCAGTATCCAGCCTATTTTGTGGTTGCAAGGTGTTATTTCTTCTCAGGTGCAGGACTTTGCATTTATCCTTGATGATTTTCATGATGTGTTCCTCTTGGTCTACTCCTCCAGCATGTCTAGGTCCTTCTGAATGGTAGCCCTGCCCACCCTGCCATTGAGAGTATCAGCTAGTCCCCCATTTATAGCAATCTGCAAATTTGCTGAGCTCCATCATCTCTTCCTTATCATTGGAGGATGTGAGTGAATGTCGATAGAGATGTTACACAGGAGAGGTCCCAACACAGTCCCCTGAGCTACTTCCTCAGTACGCTATAGACCCCTGCTAGGTTGTCTGCCCCATCCAGGTAGAGAATGACCATTAACTGCTGCCCTCTGAACCCAGCCAGCCAGTGTTTTCACTCCTCTAATTGTTCACCTAAACAGACTGTAACATCCTAACTGGGCTACAAGAGTACAGCAGGAGGCAGTGTCAAAACTCTTGCTAAAGTCAAGGTAAATGACAACCGCAGCTCTCCCCTTGTCCACAAATCTAGACATTTATTCATAGAGGGCAGTCAGGTTGGTCAGGCATTATTTACCCTTGGTAAACCCATGCTGACCATTCCTGATCACTCCTTCCCCTTGATGTGCCCAGAAATATGCTCCAAAGCACTTGTTCCCTGATACGCTGCCTGTGTTCAACACTGATCCATTTGGAAATTCTTTATCACAACCCAAAATAAGGCATATGCTTAAAAGATCTAGGTGTCATATGCTTTATAGCATTTTATAGCAAAATATATCTATTATCTCTCATTTTTCTGATATTTCAGTAATGCAGGTGCTTCATGTATGATATTTTCTGGTCCGGTAGTCAGCAATAATGAAAGCTAGGTAATTGAAGCAGGTATAATATGCTACTTGTCACTATCAAAGCTTTATAATTTTGATGCCTGAGAATCTCATACATGGACTCTCATATCAAACAAGCAGATGCCTTCCTGCTGGAGAAAGGGGCAGAGTTTGCACTGAAATCCTGAGGGTGTATATGGGTGTCCTACATAGTGCCAGCTGGCTTCTGAATGATATTTACCTAAGCTCTCTTTTTTATTGATATTTTCCAGACAGTAAACATAGCTGAAAGTTCTATCCCTGTGACTCCAAGATATTGTGGGTGATTGTCAGTCTGATGCAGAAATTCTCTGTGCCTCACTGCTTCACAATTTTTGAAGTACAATACAAATTCTGTGATCTTTGGGGCATGTTATTTCAGTCTCCAGGTT
>WHYT01016471.1:76170-98515 GCA_009806455.1 Tetrax tetrax | reverse complement strand
TTTTTTAAAAGGAATGAAACATAGTATTGGTATCTCATGTAGCATGCAGTGTTCTGAGAGTACTGTGTGTCTGCCTTGAAATAGCTATGTTGA
This sequence comes from Tetrax tetrax, assembly GCA_009806455.1. Lineage (NCBI taxonomy): Eukaryota > Metazoa > Chordata > Aves > Otidiformes > Otididae > Tetrax > Tetrax tetrax. The sequence continues at coordinate 98,422 of WHYT01016471.1, read as the reverse complement.
ACTAGTAAGAGGCAAAACAGAACTCCATTTGTCGTGTTGTGTGTTGCATCCTTACCAGTACTAGTTCATTAAGATCATTGTCTGAACGGGGGCATATTGAAAGATTGCTCTGCAGTTTGATCACTGATCCACAGTATAAATGTAGCTATTCACAAAACCATGTTAAAACATAATCTATTTCATCTAGAAAGTGTTTTAGCAAACCGTTGTTTTTCTGATGTCTGTCAAAAATTGACAGATACTGACTAATGAAAGCTCTTCTCTCTTGATTCCAATAGAAAAACTAGTAAGCAAGCTATAACTGCAATGCATTTTTAGCATTAATTGGAAATACAGGGAAGGGGGAGAATCAATATTTGCTAATGGAACAAGGGAGGAGAAGAGTCTGTAGGAAAAAATAGTTTAATGCTTTTTCTAAAAGCAATGCAAACAGTGAAGGAATAAAAACTATTTAGAGAACTACTTGACATTAATTTTTTTACCTCTCCCATCTTTTTCATTTGTGAGCGAGGGCACTCAAAATCTGAAACTTAGTCAAGTTTCAACAAGTTTCTGTGATCTTAAGGTTATTTGATGTTTGTACAGTTTTAGACCCTCCTCTTACAAATATTTGTGGAAATGTGGGCGATGTGAGGAGGATATGACACCTATTAAACTCTGTGTGATTATTCTTATGCATAAGGCTTCTTATATGTGAATATTTGTTTGCAGCACTTCTAGGTCTTGGTGCTCTTATTGTAGTCTTTAGTGAGAGAAGACCATTGATTTTACAAAAGCAATTTACCATGTCATGGCTGAAAAGTGGTAAACAACTCTTGATTATCTACTACCTGTACAGGAGCAGAGCTGCCTTTGCATTTCAGGCTTGTAAAAGAAAATTTGCTACTGTATTAATAGTGAGCACAAAATGTTAGTCAGAACTCAACTGTTTTCTTTCACCCTCCCCCACCCTCTGTCTTTTCAGTGATTTTTTTGAACGCACTATTCTGTGCAACAGCCTTGTGTGGAGCTGTGCTGTCACAGGTAAACCAGGACTCACATATCAGGAAGCACTGGAATCAGAGAAGAAAGCCAGACATAATCTTCAAAGTTTTCCAGAAGCACTCATCATTCCAGTTCTCTACTTGGCCACCCTTACCCATCGCTCCCGACTCCACGAGATCTGTGATGAAATCTTTGCTTATGTCAAGGATCGGTATTTTGTTGGTGAAACAGTGGAAGTAGTTAGAAATAATGGTGCAAGGTAAGTATATTTAAAAATAAATATGTATTTATTTTTGTTTGGTGTGGGTGGTTTTTGTGTGCACTTTTTGAAACCAAAAGTCAAGATAATAAACTCCATCAAACACACCCAAAGTGAGGTGTGATGCTTAAGCTAGTGGTAGTGTTACTGCTCCTCCCTACTTTAAGAGTGGGATTGTTTTGCTGGGCTTGGTATCTCTTTCCTTAGTTTAGAAGCAGCTGTAGAGGCAGGACAGCTCTCTCAGGTCTTGATACTGCAATTTTTTGGTCTGTGTGGTGGATTTGCAAAGGAATGTCAGTCCCCTGGAGTGAGAAAGGTGGGTTGTTTGTAGAATAAGATTTAATGAGAAACTAGGGGAAGCTATGAATAAAAAATTGTATGCAAGTTTTGATGAAATAATCCAGGATGTAATTCATCACGTGGTGTTTTGTGCAGGATGGCGGAAAGCTTAGAGAATCAATGAGAGTTAGATTTCTGCTTTTTAGGTAGTGGCAAAAATTGTGACTGCATTCTTAGAAGTTTGGAGTTAATCATAAAATGTTTGTAATAGATGATTATCTGAGATCTAGTGTGATGTTTTTTTTCCCACTTGGAGTTAATGTTTGCTCTTGTATTGATGTATATATTGCAAGCGTTTTTATTATCTTAGACTGATTAAAAGCTTGGAAGAATTTTGAGCTTCGGATGCTTGCTTTCTTATATCATTGGTAAATATGCTCTGTAGTATAAATAAGTTGCTTTACAACATTTAGCTAACTTGAGTCTTTCTTTAAAGCAGCATTTGGGAGAGGACTAGAAAAGCTCCATGTTTTGTCTAAATGAGTTTGCAGTCTCACCTAACTGAGGTTTAAAATGGGAAAGACTTAAACATGCTCAACTTGGAAATACCTGCAGAATGGGTGCTAAAGCCTCTGTGGCTTGGGCTGTTGCTGGGTTGTTTTTTTTTTTCGGTTGTTGTTTGTCTGTGGGGTTGGTTTTGTTTTACTTGTTTTCAGGAGGAAGGTGCCAGCTTACACTGCAGAGTAGGTGGGGCACAACCCAGGGGCTTCTGTGGGTAGCCTGAGGTCTTGGCACCTAATCTGGTGTATATTGGGTGATGGGAGTGGGCTGGTTCAAAATGGTCACTGGAGAACATAGTTATTCTGTATGAGATTTTAAAGTGACTGATGCAGATCTTATTTAAGGCAAATCTTGTACTATACCAGGAGGAAAAATCTGTTGATGTGCTACAGGAGTTAAGGCGTAAGGAAATTTGTATGGGTATGTGCATAAGGTCAGTGCTTAATAGAACAGCTTTCCGTCTCTTCCCTGCTTTGTTCCTTTCAACCAGTGAAAGTCCCAGCCTGCAAAGCCAGGAGAAGAACAACTTCAGCAGAGTTGCTGCTTTCTGTACAGAAAACTTATATCCAAAATTTGTTTCTGTCTTTCTCATCTTTGGACTTGTCTAATGACTAGCCTCAGTTTACCACTAGTATTACAGTAATTTTGCTTGGAGAATAAAGTTTTTTACTATTTTTTTTTTTTTAACTAGAAACCTGAATATTATGAACAGTCAGTGTAGTTTAGCTGTTGATTTTCATTTGCTCAGTGAAATACCTTTGTTTACAATCTTTGATACTGTCAGTTTCCAAACTAATAGCAAAAAGAATGGTTTAGAAGAACAAACTTTTTTTTCCCCTAAGACGACCCTTCTGTTTTTCTCTTTTCTAAACTCTCCCCTAAAATACTTATCCATGTGCATCTTAGCTTTTCAAAGCTTAAATGAAAAGGAGGGTTATATGCAATAAATACAAGTCTGTCTTGTTTCTTTGTCTTTTGAAATTCTGAATCCTTTTCGCTTTTCTTTTTAGACCATCATAAATCAGTTTTTAAGTTTGCACTAACAAAATAGTTTCCACTTACCTGTAAGTTAGATTCTGTTCGGATAAAGTTGTGATATGTTTCTATCTCATGAAGATAGTGCTTTTTTTTTTTTTTTTTTTTTGAGACCAGTGGCTCTTGTATCCAACCCGTATGTTCTGGTTGTTGCAGAATCTGATGCCCCATTGCTTTTTCTGATCTTACATTCCTGTCGGGCTTTTCTGGTTTCTAGTCTTTTGTTGTGCTGCTCAGTTTTGAATTTGGCTGCTTCTGCCTTGTTGCTGAGGTCTAGCAGGAGGAACTCAAGAGAGTTTGGGAGATATTCTGTCTTCCTGTTGTTTTGGTATGTCTGGTGTCTCAACAGCCCTTATCAACCAGAAAGAAATTGCACAGAAGCACTCCAGTCCTATGATGTGGCTTGTTCAGGCAGTCTCTGAAAATGATGCATGAAGTTTGGTAATCTAGTAGGAGCAACAAGGAGATAATTCTGCTTGCTCTTCAACCTTTTCAGATGATGCGTTGATCAAAAATGACCAGCTCTTTTGGTTTGTGTGCATGCAGCTCTTCTGGCCAAACTGGGGCTGACTTTTCTGCAGACGGTCAGCTGTGCTATGCTCTTAAACATTAGGTACTTGGATTCCCAGTTAAAGAACTCTAGGAGTTGTGTAGCAATGTTTTCCCAGTACTATCTTCATAAAAGACAAAATTGTTATTTGAAGGATCAGTCAGAAACATCATGTAATACAGACAGAAAACTTAATATCAAATTAAGTTTCAGTTTGTCTGAATTGCTAAGGAATTTAAAACAGCTAACACTATAAGTACTGTTGTTTAAAATGTTAAATTTCTGTTTATGGAAAGTAATTTATTGAAAAAGGCATGAAAATTATTTGAGATTTTTGGGGGGAGGGAGGAGGGAAATTAGAGCAATATTTTAACTTAACCATGGTCAGTTGAGATGTAAAATAAGGACCTAATGTTTTAACTCACACTTTATTGAAGCAGAGGAAAAATCTTGACCCCACCAGTGGAATTGCTTCCTATATATGCTCTTCGGAACTGAAATTTTAAGACACTCATGATACTAGCTGGCCTTTTGTTTTTCGGCATGGAATTGCATCTCTTGCAGTAACTTGTCCATTTGTTACTGTCTTAGTACCATGTTGTATTATTGGTACTTAAAACTTTTGAATTTTCAGCATCTTGGCATCTGAAGTCAGTTACCTGAAAGGTGGAACTATAGTGTGGAAGGCCTACCTGAAATAACCTCAGTGAATGCCTCAGACCAGCCAAATAAAGCCTGCAGTTGTGTAACTCATTCAGCTGTAGGACCTGTTCCTTTCTGCTTCAGGTCAGGAGCGTGGGTTTGGTGTTTTGGTTGATTTTTTTTTTTTTTTTTTTTTTTTTTTTTTTTTTTTTTTTTTTTTTTTTTTAATTTTAATTTGTCAGAGGAAAACCTAGATTTGAAGAGTGTGTAAACAACCAGTTGTGACTTATCATCAGTGTTCTGAGATTGGATGCTATCACAAGAAATAATGGCTGTCCTTACTAGCGTATACAAGTGAGCAGCGTGATAATTAGTTAATTAATCTGTCAGCTTGCAGTCTGACTTGAGCAGTGATGAGATTTGAGGTGTTAGGTTGGACAACTCTACTAGCTCTTCAGCTTCCCCCACCCCGCCCTTAAAAATAGCTTATGTGACAATGCTTTCCCTTCCCCAGGGAGGGTGGGGGACAGACAGTTGTTGTCCAACAATTAGTATGGAACTTTATTAAAAAGTCAACTACCTGCAGACTAGAAGAGATTGCTGAAAGGTAGTGTAGAAGAAGGAAGAAATCATGCAGAATATGGCAGATCTAAAAAAGGAATACCTTTTTTTTTTTTTTAATTGAATTTGACCACTAGATGACACCACTGCAAAAGAATACTTGCCTAATGACTGTGAGCAGGCAACATCACAAGGCTTTAAGGAATGTATTTTTAAAATGAACCTGTTTACAGAAGTAGTAGATTAAGTTCTCTGTTAGGAAGATGCTGCATCTGACCATATATTAGGTATAGGCTAACGTCCTTTCTCTGGTCTGAATGATCTGATGTTGACCATTGCCAAGCTGTAGGAAGCGCAGATAATCATGGAGCAACCTTGTCTATAAGTGAAACTTCTTTTTTTAACTCAATTGTTTGGCAGGTGTCCCAGTGCTTTAGGACTGTTCATAGTGGATTAACCATTGCATTAGGCCAATTAAAAGATTTGTGTACAGTTTTCATCTCTGTAAGTCTTAACTGGGGCACAGGAAGTATGTTGCTGGCCATGACTATGCCTACCTGATACAGAGTTGGGATGGTAGAAGGTAATCCTTGTAAGAGATAAGATTATACCTAATTTCCCAATTTTTTCATTCAAACTGGCAACAAGGTATTACTTGTTTATATATATGTAGTTGTCTTCCGAGAACTAGAATAAGTTAAGACGACTGGGTAATAAAAGGCAAAGTATCTTCCATGTTTAGACTTTAACAAGTTACAGTTAAAGTGAACTTAAATTATTTTCTAGTCCACTAACAAATTTTCCCCTTTGACATGTAGGCTTTAAAGATGCCTGGATGCAGAGGTACTGGAGCTAATGTCTACAGAATCAGAAAGTTATAGTCTGTTTTTGTAGTGGTAAGGCTTAAGCGTAAGTTCCTGAATCCAAAGAAAGTTTCCTACTTTATTTTGAAAGGTGAATTTGAGTTCCAGTAGTAAAGTTAGTGTGGTGCTTATGAAGCAGCATAGCTGAGAGCAGCTTACCTATTCATAGAGCAAACACAGTTCGCATTCTTCCAGCGTTGCCATTTAAGGATCAGTAAGCTTCTGGCCTGGAAAAATCACGTTTAAGGAATTAACTTTCCACTGCCCTTAAGTCCTTTGGGATATAAATATATTTGTATTTGTTGACTAATAAATATATTTGTATCTGACTAATGAAAGCTATGAGATGATGATATCTGGGAGAGAACCTGCAACTTCTTTCTTATAGATTGTTGAATAGCTGTTACAACTATTTTTGGGCGCTGACCATCTGTTAGCTTTCATTTCTGTGCATACTCTCTACTTTTATAACTTTTTAAATTTATAACCATAAATTTAAAAGGTATGAGTTTTGATTGTTTTGGTTTGTTTTATGATTTTTGTTATTTATTTATTTATTTTTTTTTTTATAAGTGCAGTACTATGAATGGAAAGCTGGGCAGTCAAAACGATGCATGTACTAGTTTTACTGTTAGTGCTGTCCTAATTCCACAGGAGACAGTTGATGTAGCTACTGTGTGTATAGGATTCTCTAGTCCTAAGCAAATACATAATTCTTACTAGTTTCTTTGAAGCATGCAGTCTTACATATAACATGACAGACAAATTAAGATGTTAAAACTCAAAGCCAGCAGCTCTTACTGTACTTCAGGAAGCCATTATGTGAATAAAACTTGTCTCCTTGTGTACTTTGTTTTGTGTGTGCATTAAACTGCATCAGTTAGCTTAGTAAAAGATGTCACTTATTCCTTCAGATCTTGTCTCACTTTTATCTCTCTAATTACGTTCAAGTGTGTGAGAACTGTTAGGACAAGGATAAGAGTTACTGCTCTTACCTGACATTCAGTTCTTAAAAACTTACTAAAGACCGACAAAACAGAATGAGGCTATAGCTTCTTGGTACTTCTTGGTACTCGCTACTATAACTTCTTGTATTACTAATTTTTTGGGGGTTTTCTGTATTCAACTAATTTGACATCTATTAGAAAAGGTGTGCTTTTTAAAATTTTAGCATTTTAAAAACTTCGCTTTCATTTGGATGTCTGGTTTAAGACACTCAAATGAAAAGACAACACCCCGTTTGAAACAGCCTTCTGCATTCAAGGGATGTTTCTTGTCTGCTTATTGTAAAGCATACAGAGGCACGTTTATAACTCACCTGGGCCTTCAAGGGATCTCATTTTTTGACCTGTAACAAGGTCATGAAGTGCCAGACTAGTATTTGTATCACAGTAGTTAGCGCCGGCCAGATCAAAAGCTGTTGTGCAGAATACTCAGCTGCTGGGCAGTTAGAAGCGGTCTCTCCTCTCGCAGCTTCCAACTCTAGCCTTGGTTGGATGTCAAGGCCTACTTGGCATTTATTCTCAAATTCTCTGAGTTAAGTGAAAGTGACAATAATTGCAGGGTCAAGGTTTCTTGACATCCCGTGATAGCTGTTTTTGGCCTGTTAAATAGTGGAGTGCAGCTTTTCTCCTCTTCAAATGGTGGTGCTCTGCTTCAGCAGAGGTAGGTGGAGGTGCCTGCTTGTCCTGCGTCTCCTGATAGCTTGTGTCTGTGCCTTTGACTTGCTGAGCTGAATGAAAGAGAAGCGTGGCAAGTAAATTATAGTTACCCTTTGTTCTGGGTTTTCCTGAATCACTTTCATCTTGGAGTACTGTTGAATTTGAAGCATGGACCATGTCTTGCCTTTGTTAGGTATGTGGTTTCCCTGGAACAGACTCTCCTAGTGACCCAGTGTTCACTTGCCTAGATGTCATTTTTTAGTTAGGAAGGATAAACTACTGAAATTTGTGAGCTACTCAGGAAATTATAGTGTCTCAGGGCTCCTAAATCAGGGAAGTCTTACTACTTTTCCTTCCTCCTCCTCTTCTGCTTTTGGCTGTGGCCATTATTTGTCTCTTGCACATGCTTTAGTTCTCATCAGACCCTTCAGAGAGCTGCTTGAACTAGCTGATAGGACAAAAACTTACTCAGCTCTTCGTGTTGGGTTAGTTTTGGTGTGTGGGTGTTGGGTTGTTCTTTTTTTTTTTTTTTTTTTTTTTTTTTTTTTTTGATAGGTAAGTGAATTCAGTTCGTTTTAATGGCAATCAATAAATGATACTGAGTGCCAGAGCTACAAAAAGCAACCACAGCACCCAGTATGTGTCTGGAAGGAGGAATGATGGCAAGGGAAAACTTCCCCCTTATGGCAGTGTTGAACTGCTAAGTTATCTCTGCATCTTGTGCAGCAGCAGCCTGAGGCTGCAGGTGCAGTTTGCTTTTCTACACCTTCAGCCTGTTACTTCCTTGCTGTTGTTCTGAGAGTGGCAAGGTTCAGCCTGACCTTGAAGTTTTTTGCTAGTTGCGTTAAGCTGCTCTTCAAAGCACAACCCAGAATCATTCTTCTAGAGAGAGCCTGATGGAATTTGGTTTCTAGAGAAACTATGTCCTGGGCCACAGTCACTAGTCAGTGTCTCTTGATTTTAGATTGCTGGAGTCAATTATGTTCTTTCACCTGTGCAGCTGACCCCTACCCAAAATTAATAGAAATCAATGGAAGATCTCTTGTTTTCACTTGAGAGAGAAGTAGATGTGCATTGGTATTTTAAAAAACCCGGCATTAGTGGATTTGTGTTTAAGACTTTGGGCTCCTGTGTTCTTCTACTCTGAATTAAAAAAAAAACAAAACAAAACAAAAAAAAAACAGATTTAATCGTATAGACCAAGCACTTCTTGGAACCTTTCCCATAACATAGGAGACCTCAAAGAGCCTGGTTTCCGAGTTTAACAAAAAATAAAGGTGTTAGCATAAAGGCCATCCTTGGGACAGGTCAGAGGACCTGTACCCTGTTGTTGATAGCATCCTATAGTGCAGAAAGAGGTATGCAAAGCTGTTGGAAGATGGGATAAACTTTTTGCAGATTTACTGCTCTAGCTTTTAGCAGTCAGTGTCTAAGCTAGAGTTTCTGGGATTATTTTGTGAAAGTTCTTGATGGCTCTCTTCTCAATTTATCTGATCCTTTTCTGAATACCTTTGAGATTCACTTAGTGTGATTGTAAGCTTTTTCACAATATTTATTGTTACTTGAAGAAAGTGCTTCCTGACCGAGGACAATATTGGGGTACATATTTACTTTAATGCTGCTATCTTTTTAGATTGAGGTGCCCTCAGTTCTTATTTTATAGGACATAGTGAGTGAGCATGGTTCTACTTGCTCTGTAAAGATCTTAAGGTATCCTTTCTAAAAAGTATTTCAAGTAGTATGCTTCATTTGAGTGTCTTGCTTCAGCTTTCAACTCTGCTGTTTTGTGTGCCTTATGGTATAAAATTGTGATAAGTGAACTCGGGGAGTGATTATGTTATTAAGAAGAGCAGACCTTCCTTCGCTCTAGAAGCAGAGTGTCTTTGCCTCCCTTAGTCAGGGAATTGGCTGCTACTAGCTGTGACTTAACTGTAGCAAGGCTAAAAAAAGTCTTCATTCGTAGACTATTATTTCTTTAATGCCAGAAGGAACGGTTGCGTCGCTTTCTTTAATCTCCTGTCTATCAGTAACCATTAAATTTCATTGGATTATGCTTTTATTGAGCCAGGTAACGTGTGTTTCACATGATTCCTTCCCCAAAGACTTCTGGTAATGATTTGAATGAAGGCATAGAGGATGGAGAATCACTTGCTTTCTGTGATAGCTTATTCCATTAGTCATTCTCCCTGTTTAATAATACAAAGGGGGGGAAAAAGCAGCTATACTGGGGATTTTGCTGCTTACTGAATCAAGTGTGTAGAATACATAATTTCCATTCTTGCAGAAAGAGATGTGATGCCCTGTAAATTACAGGGCTGTCCGATGGATAAGCAGGTAAATTAAGTGTTGGTAAAATACTCGGTGACTAAATATTCAAGTCTTTTTGACCAGGAGGATTGATTTATGTGTGTGTGTTTTAGCCTCTTTGTCCTTCATGGCGTTGGGTAGCGTAGGTTGTGATTAGCTTTCATGTGGCTGTTCTACTGTGATTGCAAATGTAGTGTATCTGCACTCCCTCTAGTGGTCTTCAAATGGTAAACAAATGAGAAAGTGTCAGTAGCCTTAAGCATTGATGCTTTTGATTAATTCAAAAGTGTTTTTTTTTAATTGGATTTAACTCTCTAGGAAATATTTTTATTTCAGATTATAAAATATAATTCTACTAAGAAGCCTTCTTTAGCAGATGATCTTTGTTGGGTTTAAAAAGCCTGCCTAATAACACACATTCTGCAATGCATACAGCTCAGTATTATTCAGTATGATGATCTGAATATTGGAAAATCAAGATACTGTAGTGATAGACTTTTCTCTTAGGACTCAGCTGGAGTCTGGTGCTGGGCCAGACCTTAATAAGCCTCGTTGGACTTGGACTTACTTTGTGAACAGCCACTAGGCTTTATGTCCATTACATAATTTGGTGCTCTTGGTCCTCTACACACAGTCTATTTAGATTTGCACAGTTAATTAGCTTGTGCTCTGCTCACCGGAAAATGTGTCTTCCAGCCCCAGACAAGCTTTGGAAAGGGACGGGCTGCATTGAAATGGCCGCGTGCCTGTGGTCAGTGAGTCCAGTGGACTCGGGCTGCCTCTGAATGCAGGCACCTCTGGTGTCCTTATGGATAATTAAGCATTGGTCATATTGTTGTCTTTAGGAATATATAAAGGTGTTAATAGGTTGGGGTTTTCTAATTTATTTATTTATTTTTAAAATAACATATCCCATTGGACCATCCTGGAGTGCTCTCCCTGTTGTAGAGGGGCTTGAGAGGACAGCTACAGGCACTAACTGTGTTACTGGTCCTAGCTGAATTTACAAGTGAATATGACCTATGATATTTCAATGTTTTCAGTTTTTCTCCCCCTGCCTCTCTCTTCCCCTTCCCCCCACCCCGTGTGTGCAAATTTTGGATAGTACAGTCTGCTTGCAGAAAGAGGTGTTTAAGAAATATTTTGACACTATTTCCTTTTTGCTGGTGTTCAGATAGAAGTACACTTAGAACTTGTCTGTCTGGGGTTTACTTGTTTGTTTTTAACTTAAGCATGATGCCATGTTAATTCAAGCCCTGTGCTTCATGTATTCTCCATTTTATTCACTTCAAGTGACAGTGTTTGGTGCCCAGAGAGGAGAATTGTTATATGCTCTTTCTCCTCCCACCCTTTGAGCTTTTAGTGGTAGTTTGTGACAGCATCCATTGACTGCCGTAGTTCATTTTCATGAAGCAGACAAGGCTTTGGAAGATTAAGCTAAAAAATACGAACTACGGAATTTCAGAAAGGGGTGAAAGTTAGTGGTGAAGAACTAGCTATCGTGCAGTTACCCAGCATGAAGTATTGATTAATTATACTTTTTAATATGTAATTAATTCTGCCTTTTATAACTAGCATTCAGAATGGCTAAGGGATAGACTTGTTTTGTCAATTGTGTGCATGCCAGATGGAGCCTTAATATGTGTCAGCAGATAAATGGGCCATTATTAAGATTAGATGCATACTGATCATTTCAGCCTTGTTTATTTAGGTCATTGACAGCAGTAGAAGATGATCTCTTATGAGTAAAAATACTTTGGGAGCTGAAAATCTTATGTTTTTCTTAGGCTGCTACCAAAATCAATGTATATGTTTGGTGTCTAGTTTTAAAGTGACACATAAAGTTAACTCATAGTTTACTTAAGTGAGAACTGAAAAAAAAAATTCACAAAAAACCCACAAATAATTCAAATCAGTGACTTGATTTGTTGTCCTGAGTACTGAAGCTGATAGCTGTGTAAGCAGATGAATTTGTTCATTTATTAGATTGAACTAATTTAAATTAAGATTTTACCTAGTATTTCAGTGCAAGGCTCTTAAGTATTAACTTATTTAGTAGACAATATGATGTTTCATTATATATCTATTTTTAAAATAACCTTCATGACAATGTTAGACTCCTTGCACTAGTGAAAGACTTTGATGGTAATAAATGTCTGTTTTATTTCAGGTTGCCATGTAAGATTTTGGAAGTCATAGCTCCAGCCCATCACAATGGAATGGCGAACGGCCATGCCAGCAGTACTGACGGAGACACAATTGTCATCAGTGACAGTGACGACTCAGAAACGCACAATAGCTCTGCACAAAATGAGTAAATGATACTTTTAAAGTGTAAAGCATTTGGGCTGGGTGGAAATGAGACTAAAGCAGACGTGGCAGGGTCTGATCGAAATAAATTACTTGATCTGTAAATTACTTGATAAGGAGTGTTCAGCCAACTGAAAGTAACATTCTGAATGTTCGCAGGTGCCAGTAATGCTAGATATAATCCACCAGAGAATGGTGCACTATGAGAAATGGTGTACCTACAGAATAATTGTTGTTAATCTGTTTGAAACACATTGACAGTGTTTCTGCTGAGAGATGGTAGATGGTGGAAACGCCACGTATGCCTATCACTAGTCTTCTCTGTGCTGCAAAACCTGTGCTGCTGTAACTTGGAAAGTGCAGTCATGTTCTGCATTTCTAGTCTGGCACTACTCAGTATAATGTATTACTTCACTTCCATCATGGGGCTCAGAGTTGAAATTGCCTTATAATAAGAGGAGATGCTCTTACGGGAACTCTGAGAAGTCTTTCCAGAGATTTAATGTGTTTGTGTCCAAATTAGGAAAATGTACAAAGCTTTCTTCATTGTGCGTGTTTCCATACAAATATATACCATTGCTTCATGGATTTGATTACGATTTTAGCTGCAGTGAAACGGTGTGTGTCATGTCTTCAGGAACTGCCTATAGGCTGGAGTAGCTTAATAACATTGAATAAGAACTTCTTGCCTATAATTGTGGTATTTGATTTGGAGTTTCCCTTTATTGACCAGTAACTGATCTTACATATGCAGGTTATCTTAGCAGTATAACAAGAAGAAAGGTTGTTGTGCTTCACAAGCACAATGTTGATGAAAGAAGAGGGTTTGAAGCGGAACCCAGCTTGTATCTAGCAACATAGAGGCTTTACGTGAACTGTCATTGACTTCGAGATGTCACGTGGATGCAGAAGTTATTCTCACTGATTGTTGCGTGAGGACTTCCATGTCCTGACATGCCTTGAATAGCTAGGGTGGAGCTCTTCACTTGGCTGAGAAAATAACATGGGATAAAAAATTTTTAGAATTCTCTACTGTCTCTTGAAGGCAATGTCCAAGTTGTAGGACCTCTTAATGAACATCTTTGAGAAAATAAATGCATTTTCTGTGTTCCACAAGGCATATGGCATTTGAAAGGCAGTTTTTCTTGGGATAATGCAAGTGTGCACAGAGCTGACTGTGGGATTGATCCCTTTATATTGCTGTCGCTTCCATGCACACAGAGCTGGTGGTAAGACTGAGTCTTACACTCCCAGTCAGTCTGTGGTTCTCTCCAGCTGACTGCTTATTTTGACAATGCAGAGAAGGGAGGGAAAGTAATTTCTTTCTCTGAGAAATCTTTTGAGAACATAAAACAAATTTTAAGCACTATTCTGTGGCCTGCCTAGCTAACATTTATGCTACAAGCTTAAATTGCAAACCTCTTACGGCCTTAAATTGCTTACTGGAAGTTTTAAGAGAGGCTTTTTATAACAAATGCAAGAGTGTAATAACACTTCAGTTAATTTCTGGATATGTTCAGGGTATATGCAAACTCGGAAAGCACTATTTGCTGTACCTGTAAAACCTATCTGAGAATACAGTGTTGTTGTCAATTTTTGTATATTGGCATTTTACCCTTTTTCTTTTTACCCTTATTCATAACAATAAGAAGTTCCACTGAACTAAGTGACATCATTTTGCAGCCCTCATCCTTCATGGACTAAATTTTGCTGTTTAAGGAGAAACTTGGATGTGGAGAGTATGGATGTTATTCGCCCTGGGACCAATGTCAAGTTGATATGTGCAGAACAACAATTTTCCCTCTGTCTGCACACAAATCTCCAGGTTTTGAAACCCAGCTTTCTTGCAAAGCTGCAGTGCCGTTAAACAATGGTACAGCAGATGCTCGGTGTGTTTGTGAGAGAGGGGGAGGGGAGCACAGCACAGATTGATGGGCCATCTGCAAATATTTTCCCTAAAGGATCTGTGAGGCTAGAGAATCTTAACTGAAAATAGATGTCATTAGAGATCCCAACCTTTCTCTGACCCTACTCCTGTCTGTGCGGGGCAGAAATAGCCGTGCGTTCTTTACAAGTGTTCCTGCTGACCTTTTTTATTGTGTTCTGCAGTAAAAGCTGAGGTTGTACAGGGAGAAAGAGACCAGGATGCTCTCATTCCTGCACTCAGGAAAACTCAGGCTGCCTTGTAAGGCCTGGGTTGCGAAGCAAAAGGTAGCGATCTTCTTAGATCTTAAACTGTTGATGCTATGCACTGGGACGCTCTGGTACCGTAGGATAGCGGTCATCGTAGAATAGCAGTGCTCATACTTTAAACTGCTAGATTTAGGGATAGGGTTGAACTCTTGCATTCACTTTAGCACTCAATAGCAGACTGGAGATTGAGGGGCTTGTACTGCCAAATATATACAATAGTAGCTGCAACTTAATTCATGGCATTCCTCCTGCCAGGGCTATGAGTAATGTGAACCAACAACTACATCAGAAATACTAGAAGAAAAATTTCTTGGCTTGCTGTCTGGTTTGTGGCAGTAAATTTAGGTGTTTATTCAATTTGAAGTGTCATCTTTATTTTGGGGAAGGGTTAATTGTTTCTGCAAATTTTTGGGATGCAAGCACAGGTAACAGGAAATTTTTGGAAATAAAACAAGTGGACCCTTACCATCCAGATTTTTTTACCATCTTCAACCTATTTTTCTGCCTCTAGGGTATGTGAAAAAGTGTAGTCATAGCTTATCATTAGAGCCTATATAGTATCTTCAGTAGAACAGATCTTTCCCCATCTTTAATTCTTATTGTTCCTTTCTTCCCCTCTCATCGCTCCATCCACTGAATCTAATAACAATGATGGTAGGTCCTAGTCCACGTTGTATTGTAAGGAAAGACCAAAGTACTGAATCAAAGGCAGATTAAAATCTTCATCAAAAGTTTGAAGTCGGGATTTTGTTGCAAAGTGCTATTGTCTTGTCCCTAGAGCAGTATAATCTGCATGCAAGCTTAGTCAAAGAGAAGAAAAGCCACTGCCTCTTTTTGGGAAAGCAGGACAGTGTTCGTTTTAGATGCATTCCTGATCCTCTAACACTCACTATTTTTCTGTGCGATTTTTGTAGTTCTATTTGTACCAGAAGACGTAGGTAGCTCCTATCATAGCAAGACCAGATAGTATAGACAGTCACGTCCTGGACAAGGTAACTCAGAAGGATGAAATCTCAGGTTTCTTGGTAAAGCTACTTTGAGACCATGCTGTCTGAATATAATGCAGCAGGATTGTAAGCAGAAATTTATATCCAGGTCATGTGGTCACTGTGCCAAAATAATTGAAGAGTTGATGAGATTATTATCTGTTGGTGGTTCAGAATAATGTCATTCAAAAAAGGCAAGATTCTGCCAGGTGCTAGGCACGTTTACTTGAGTGCAGTAGAAACTAGTATAATATGGATAAGTCGGTTCCAGTTTTCAACTACTAAGTTACAGGATATTCTGTTTTCTTTCCTCTGGATCTGGTGGTCTGCCAGAGCTGTCCTGCTATAGGGGATCTATGTGGCAAAGTGGGTCTAACCTTTGCTAACTCTTAAGTGTTCTATATAATGCTTTATAAAGTAAAATATAACAAAAAAAAACATTATTACTTTTATGCAAGAGTGACTAGATAATGTATATAATTTTAAAAGCTTTCTATGTGTACTGAATTACCTTTTTCTTTCTCTTTTGCACTAAGCAAAATTTTTACTTTAAATATGGTTTTATGAAGGAGGATTTCAGGAATATGTTTAACTTCTTAGGATAATTATTGGAAACACAGAAACTAAGCACAAAAAAACTTAGTGAGTTTGGAAATTAGATTGGGGCTATTACATATGATCCAGTGAAGATGAGAGAAGGATCTACTCAAACTAAAAAATAAAGGTTAACAATACAAAAGTTAACCATTTTATTATTCTTTGGACTCTGCTTCTGATTACAGACAGTATTAGAGTGTAGAATCTATTCAAAATGTATGCATAAACTAATATATTTTTAGTATAGCACTGGCACTCTGCCTTTTATTTTGTATCTGAACATTTTCTGTTTGGGTCCTTCTTCAGCTTGTTAGACTAAAGGACTGCAAATGCAGGGTTGTATGGTGAGGGAACAAATTTGTATTTGATACTATCCAGAAATTCCTAGCAGTAGCCTTCATTACTTCAGCTTTCCTATCTTGAGATTGAAGATGATCATGGAAGACCAAGTCACAGTATGACCAAAATACGAAGCCTCTTTTAACAAACTTAAAATTCTAGGCAGAGATGTTAAAATCTTACCAGTTGGTATACCAAATAACTTTATTTATACAGTTTATCTCTGTTTAGCTCATATGACTAGCTGGGTGGGATTTTTATTATTTTTCTTAAATTGGAGTTGATCTGAGTGACTCAGATAGCATCATGCAAGGCAGACAGTTTATATCATAGTGCTTATCTATAGGTCCAGTAGGTGTGTTGCTGTTTCCAAATCTCAGTCTTCCTTTCTGTCCCTTCATTTGTTTTTAACTATGTTGATAATTTAATAATTGTAATCTCTTTTTCTCCAGAAATTTGCAAATTACTCTCATCTAAAATGACACTAATTGTGGATAAATACTGTTTCTTTTACACTTCATTTGTATGAATTAATGATTTTATTATTAGGCATCTGACTGTTGCATTTCTTTTGGACTTCTATTTCACAGAGTTAGTGGGGAAAAATAAGAATTGGAGCAAATTTCATTTTCAACAACCTTGCAAAGTATAGTTCACTAGATCTTGTGTATGTTCTTCATAGAGGTAGCAATAGTATATTGATTTAGCAAGTAGCATATTGATTTATTTTGTTTTGTCATAGACTCCACCTTCAAGCATTTTGTAAATGCCAGAAGGACTAACAATGATGATGAAATGCGTAGCTGTAAATCTCCTAGTTCATCCATATAACTTCTTCACCTGCCCTTACTGATGAAATAAGATGACAGTTGAATTCTTCTTGATAAAGCAGTATGACTTTCAATTACAAATTACCACCCTAAGAGAAGTTAGTTCTGTTGTTTAATAGCAAAATTCAACATTATTTAAAGAAAAAAATCTCAGTAGTTTAACTCTGTTCATGAAGTCTGTCCATAAATACACCATGCTATTTAGAGTGTATTGTCTGTGACAAACCCCCTCTCTTTGTTTTTGTTTTGTTTGTGGTTTGGTTTTTTTTGTTTGTTTGTTGTTTTTGGTTTTTTTTTTGTTGTTGTTGGTTTGGGTTTTTTTTGTTGTTGTTGTTTAAGGAGTGAATTTTGTTTTGGTGGCATGCTAGACCTGGGTGACTATTATCCTAGGAAGAGGTGTAAGAAAACAGTTACTGTTATGTTAAAACTGAAGAAATATTTTCCATGGGGGAAAAAATCTAGTTCTCTGTAGCTGATAGCTGTAAAAGGGAAGTACACTTTGGGGAAAAAAAACATGTGGCTCGCTAAGCATTGCTTTTAAAGTGTAGATGCATTGCCTTATGATTCCTGTTGTTTTCAGAATGTTGTTGGTGAGAGTGTTTTTTCTAAATTGATATTTCAGAAAAATATTCTACCTGTTTATTCATTACCAGATGTGTTCCGTAGTTCTATGGCTACTATTTTTATTAATTTTATTTAACTCTGTCTTTTGGACTCCTTCCTCATTATCTTTTTCTCCTTTTTCCTGCTTCCCTGTTGCCGTCATGAGTACTGAGTGTTAAGGAGATTATTTTCTGAGGGATAGGGATGTATCATTACTTGTTTCCCTCTTTGTTCTTCCTTCCCTTCTCATCTCCCATCTCCCCGCTACAAAAACCAACAGCCCCAGTCTCTTTTGCTGTTCCTTACAGGAACTGGTTTTGATGTAGATCTAAATCTAATGGCAGAAAAGTTGGCAGAAGTGAATGGTGGAAGTTTGGTGGAAGTTATGGCCTGTATTAAGTACGGCTGGATATTTTCAAGAGGTCCATCCTGTATGCGCATAAACATGTACAGTATAAGACTAATGTTTTGTGATTGCAGTTAACTTTTTAACTTTTTAAATTTCTTTAGGGAGAAGAAAGCCATAATTGATCCTTCCTTGTTCAAATACAAAGTCCAACCTATTAAAAAAGAACTATATGAAACTGTTACCGTTAAAGCATCTCAATTAAGGTAAAATTAGTATATGAAAGTTAAAGTTGTATTTCATAACTGTGTGAGTTGTGTAAGTCACTGTAAGATGGTTTTGATTATAAGATGACATTTAGAAATAATATGTTGTAACTATTAATTAGAGGCACTGGAACAAAATACTCTTTCACAGGCTTTCTGTAGTGAGTGATCCAAGTTTTACTGTTAATAACACAGATACTAACTCGTTAGAAGTCTCTGCTTTCCATGGCACACAGATGAGATCTGCTGTTGCTTGTGATACCTGTGCCTATGCTGTGACTGATGGAGTAGGTGAAAAAAAGTTTGAGAACCCCATTCTGTAATATTAATGAACTATTGGCATTGTGAGCTTGCTCTCTGTACAGTAGCGTTACTCGTTTGAAGTGTTGGAGCAGACGGCGATTGGACTTCTTTACTGCTCTAAAATACAAAGCTGCAAAGAGTTCTTGCTTCTTAAAAAAACATAATTTTGTCTTGAATTTAGTGAAAACATTTTTTTTTTTTTTTCTTTCTAGAGTAGACTGTGCATAAAAACTTTATAAACTAGATACTTTGGAAAAAAGAAGTCAGTGATTTCAAGTCATTTAGTTCCAGCATGAGTGAAGATGAGTGTTTTCCAATAACTAGTCCTGTGTAGTTGGTTTTCTCTCTGCCATGAAGTAGCGCGGGTTCCCTGGGATGCCGGGAACATTTAGAGCACACACCATTCTGCAGCCGGGAGTGCCTCAGCCTGACCAAGCAGTTTGTGAATTCACCACTCTCACTTGTTGGCTTGAGACTTCTGGGCCATACCTCCCTGTTTGGGAGATGTGAATGCCGCTTTCCTGGTGTCCTCCTTTGCTTGCTTGTTTTCACCCTCTTCTGAAACAATTGGACTTTAGTTTTATTTGGGGATTTTTAAAGCTACTGTGATGGAAAGGAATGTTTGGAGGATCTAGCGGGGATAAATAGTCTGTGAAGTTTCTGTATGTGTGTGTAAAGGAGGACATACCAGGATCTTCAAAACAAAAACTACAGATACATAAAACAACTCTTTAAGTCTTACTTGGGTTTTGTTTTGTTCATAAGGAAATTTTTAATTTAACTGAGGTTGCAAAGAACAGCTGTTAGTTACAATAGTGAGGGTGTAATTTGTAATTAAGAAAATGGGAAAAAGGTCAATCATATGATGTTACATGTGTTCTTGCACATATTGTCAGCTGTACTTAAAACAGTAATTAGAGATGTTAGTTGATAATGCTACCTTTCTTTCCTTATACAGCCGGAGGAAGCATCTCTTTTCTCGCGACAGACTTAAACTTTTTCTGAAACAACACTGTGAACCACATGATGGAGTCATTAAAACTAAGGTAAATAAGAAGGAATAATATGTGGGATAGAATATCTGCTCTACTCAGTCTTTTTTTTCTTTTTTTTTTTCTCTTCTCTATTAGCTACTCAGAGCTTCTTTTTTAAAGTACATTAATTTTAGCTTGTTGTAAGTATTGAGTTAGTGTTTACTTTTCTGAAATAAAATGATAAATACCGCAACTTCTTCTGTAAAAAACGGGTTTTTATTAACTTTTGCTTGTGAATAAGATGGCAGTTTTGTTGTACATGAAGCAGAATTTAATTCTCTGATTTCTTCTTTAGCTCCCAGATTAGAAAAGTCCTCAAAGTAAAAATGGCAGCTTTCACATAGAAAAGGTTATTTATTAAAATGTAATATATTTTTGCTTAGTCTATAACATGAGTTATTTTCATTCTTTGAAGTATGTAGCTGGTATTTCTAAATCAAATAAAAATTAACTATTTCTGTTTTGGTACAGTAAGCTAATATTATTCTGTTGTAATGCTTTTAGCTGGAAAATATTTTATTGTAGATTTAATTCAGTCTCCAGTTTTTCAGTGAGGCAGAAGTACCAAAGAGTTCAGGTGGCTGGAATGAGCTTTTGATGAGTTCTCAGATGTTGAAGATACTAAGATCCATATTTTTGACTTCTTATGTAGAGATATATGGTGATACATAGTACAAGTTCAGACTACAGGTCATATTTTAGACTGTGCAGGATGACTCTGAGAATTTCTGTTTCCTTATGCTCAAGGAATTGAGCCGCTTTTTCCCTATGTGCCAAGTAGGTGGCAATTTCCCTTGCCTTGATTGCTGTGCCACAGAAGATCCTGGGCTCCTTCACTGCATATTGCAGCCTTGACCCTGAAATCCTTCTTATCTTCATCTTGTTTTTAGAAAGTACCATGTTGGTTTGTCATAGAATCATAGAATGGTTTGGGTTGGAAGGGACCTTTAAAGGTGGCCATCTAGTCCAACTCCCCTGCAGTGAGCAGGGACACTTTCAACTAGGTGGTGTCTTGTATTTTGTGAGTGTGTTTAAGGAATCTTCATACAGCTGTGTAACTGCTCGTTCTGCACAGGAAAACTGTGAGAGAGGAGAGCATCAATGAAAGTCTTGCCTCTGAAAGTTGTGGAAAATAACAAAGACAATTAATTTCTAAATGAACTTGTAACTTGAAAGTCTGCCTCTCAAAGAAAATAGAGCTGACGGGGTAAACCACCCCCTTCCTTGCGCTTGTTATCAATCTTGTTGTCTTTGATGTGATACAGTGTGCTTGGTCTACTGATCTATTAGCAATGCTTTCTGGTGCCTCAGGAAAACTTATATTCTGTATATGTGTGCCTTTGTCATCTTCTCTTTGGGCTTTTTGTGGAGTATATCATTGTTCCCATGCTGATTGCCTTGCATTTCAGTAGTTACGTGAACGTGTGCTATTTGGAGCGTCTCCTTTTGTATCCTCATCTGTATCGTTTGATGAGGCCAGACTTCCTGAAGTCACCAGGTTAAGAAAGGCGACTTGAAAAGAACCTTTTGACAATTCAGAATGAGAGAAGTCATAATTTTTTCCCTCCCCCAGAAGTGTTTAAGTATGATAGAGAATTATGTGATTCTTCAGTAAATTAATTTTCCAGCTTTCTCTGTCAATAGTCATTCTCGGCATATTTCAGTAAGTTACTATGAAGACTCTGTCCAGCTGTGTTTGCTAAAAGGCACCTAAAGAAATAAAATCTTACCAAATGAGGCCAAATTCTATTTTCAAATGTGTACTGCTTAGATTATTATCCACTTAGTGGATTAACTCTGCAGCTAGACTCTTTCAAAGTTTTATTTCTTATCCTAAGCAATCAGTTGTGGATCTAGTTACTTTTATTGCCTTTTTTTTTTTTGTGAATTAATGATTCATTAATTAGCTTATATTTATGAAAAGAATTTCACAACGAGTATCTGTTTTAATCTTTCTCACTAAGGCAACCTCAATTGCAAAATATAATCTAGCAGAACAAAATTTCTCCTACTTCTTTCCTGATGACCCACCCACATTTATCTTCAGTCCTGCAAGCAGACGGCGAGGGAGACCTCCAAAGAGGGCATCTACTAGTCTTGTAAGTAATAACTTTTTTAATTCCAGATGAAGACACATCAGCGTAGTCTTTTAAGTTCTTCTGTTTTCTCTGACCTTTCAGAACAGTTGGAATGCAAGGTTGATGTTGTGCTTTTTTTTCTTTGCGGATGAATTGG
Organism: Tetrax tetrax; assembly: GCA_009806455.1. Taxonomy (NCBI): domain Eukaryota; kingdom Metazoa; phylum Chordata; class Aves; order Otidiformes; family Otididae; genus Tetrax; species Tetrax tetrax. The sequence goes on along the minus strand of WHYT01016471.1, from coordinate 76,678 downwards.
GATATATTATATAATTGCTATTAAAGTAATTTGCTTTATAGTTAAGCTAGTAAAAGGGACCATACTTGATATGTTATCTTCTTATCATTCCTGTTTCTGTGATCTGACCAAGAAACTAGCTTTTCAGTGTGTTGGGAAGACATCTAGAGTACTTGTTCCTTCTGGGAATGATTAATAAATAACTTGCTAAAAATCCTTCATTTGTACTCTTTATATACAATTATGTCACTTGCCTGTATTTAAACACAGTGAAGCTTAGTGCTCTAAACTACTTTATTTAAAAATAAAGCTGGAAGAAAAAGTTCTGGGTTTTCTCCCCTTCCCTCTCTGCTACTAGGCAGAATCTCTGAGTGCGCACTTTGTTTGTGGGAAACTCTTACAGCTTGTTTTTATTCTTGTTTTGGAAAACTGTTGAAAAGTTGGGAACATCTATTGTTGGTCATTTCACTGTAGATGTTATGTGTTTTTTTTTTTTTTTTTTTTTTTTTTTTTTTCCCTCTCCCCTCCA
>WHYT01016471.1:55776-66623 GCA_009806455.1 Tetrax tetrax | reverse complement strand
TTCTGACTAACCATACTAGTAGTAGCCAGCGTGTTTGCTCACTTAAATTCTGTACAGGCAATGTTTCTGCAACAGAAGACACAATAGGTGTGGGGTTTTGATGTGTACAGTACTTTTCTCAAACCCTGTTATACAGACACAGCAAGAGGGGAGGTGCAGAGGTTAATTTTGCAAGGTCTGGGTGACAGTTTTCAAACAACATCAGTCATCACACAAGACTTGTGGATTTGCTTCTTATGTTGTCATAGTTTGGGTTTGTGACTTTTATTGACTTAGTGACTTTGTAACTGCTTAATGATTTGGACTTGAATAAAGTGAAATTGTTGAAACAGCATACAAAACTGAAAAAAATTCTGCCAGCCCTCTGGAGAAATACCTGTAAGTGCTAAGGAAACTTTTGTCTAAGAAACGGGAATTTTGCTGTTTCTCCCTTTCACTGCCCTGCTTTCCTGGCCAGTTTGCTAATATGTGATGCTCCTTATTACGTGCAGATGCTTGTTTTGGTGAAATATGTTTTGTTTTGTTTTTTTTTTTTAATGCCTTAGTAATTGTATTAGTGCAGAGCAGTAAGGCTGTATTGAATTTACAGATTAAAAGTATACAGTGAATGGTGATAACCAGTATAAAAATGTCTGATTAGTTTGGATTGTCTTTTGTAAAAACAAAATGGTGATGGGAAGTAACAGTTCATTTGAGGGAACAAAATAGAGGTACTCTTGCATTGTTATTTGTGTGTTTGCTTGCAAGTGTGTTTACGGATTTGTTTTCGCTGCCTTTTATGTTGCCGTTGTGCATGTTTTGTGCATTGGGTTTGCTTTAGCAGCTTATATATAGGGAGAACAGCGTATAGCATGTGGTGCATGTCCTTAGCTTTTAGTCAGATTTTTAGTTGCATTTAAAGATACGTAAATTTTAATTTGGATGTTGAATTGAGTTTTGAGTACATTGATGCTTTTGTAAATACCGGCCCTCTTTTTGCTTTGTCTGCAACTTTAAAAAAAAAAACCAGCTTGCTTTCCTACCCTCCACAGTACAAGTTTTAATTTGCACTAGAATAAAGTGTTTATTTCCTTAAAGATTTAACAGAGGCTTTGGATGAAGATGCAGACCCCACAAAATCTGCACTGTCTGCAGTTGCAACTTTGGCAGCTGCATGGCCCCAGTTACATCAGGGTATGTGTGGGTTTCACTTCTTGTTTTGTTACTGTTCTTACTTTGCGCTGTATTTTAAAAAACATTTTTAATATTTATGTACAACTAAGTGTCTATATAAAAATAACTGTTCATTCTTCTCAATGTAGGCTGCAATTTGAAAAACTTGGATCTTGATAGCTGCACTCTTTCTGAGATTCTCAGACTTCACATTCTAGCGTCAGGTGCTGATGTAACATCAGCCAATGCAAAATACCGTTACCAGAAACGAGGAGGGTTTGATGCTACTGATGATGCTTGCATGGAGCTGAGATTAAATAATCCTGGTCTCTTGAAGAAACTTTCAAGTACCTCAGTGTATGATTTGTTGCCAGGTAATAAAAGACAATAAATGTTAGAGAATATTAGATTGCTCATCAAGTGATCAGTTTTGTAACTGCTTCAGATCAGTAATGATCAAAATTTACTGTATCGTAGAATAATTTAGGTTAGAAAGGACCCCTGGAGGTCACTTAGACCAACACTCACCCCATATACTCCGACCTCCACCAACAGATCCCACCAGATGAGAGATTGCAGAGCTAGGCAGTCTCATTACTTCTGAGTAGCTTTAAAAATCCCATTTGAAAAAACTGTTATTTTTACTTGCAGAAGGGGATCTCTCTGGTAGAAGCATCTGAGTGTTTGACTCAGCCTCTGCTTTTTATAGCTGTTCTGATTTGGGTCTCTTTGTTATTTGGAAATGGAGAAAAAATAACTATCTACTGTTTCTTTGTATCGTTTTGAAGATAATATTGCATTTTAATTCTTCTTTCAGTGTTAAAAGTTAATAAATTAAAAATAAAGGCTCGCATCTCTGAGCAAAGCAGATATTTCAGGAAATACCTATTTGCAAGTCCAGCTAGAGCGCTACAGATGTTTGACTGTTCACTCTTTCTTGAGTGAGAACCAATCTTCAGTCTGGAATGTGTGAGAGTGAGGCCTATTTATCAGTTATATAATGAAATACAAAAATTGCTCTGAATTTTATTAGGAGAAAAGATGAAGATCCTTCATGCCCTCTGTGGGAAACTCCTGACTCTTGTCTCCACTCGAGATTTCATTGAGGACTCTGTTGATGTGTTACGACAGGCAAAACAGGAGTTCAGAGAACTAAAAGCAGAGCAGCATCGCAAAGAACGAGAGGCAGCAGCAGCAAGGTAAAAATTGGATATGGAAAGCTAAATTTTGTTGCTACAAGTTAGATTAGATTAATTCCTCAATTGCAAAAGGCATATGAGAGATAGTAGTAGTGTTTGTGTTTCATACTGGTTTATTGAGACCCTAGACAGGAGCAAAACTTTATTGTGCTAAGCATTGTCCTTTCCCATGTTACTGGTATTTTCAAATGACACTGTAGTATAAAAGAGAAAAGATGTGGCCAGATCAGATACTAGATTAATTGCAACTGGTTTTCTATGTTCTTCTTACTATTAGGATACGTAAGAGGAAAGAAGAAAGGTTAAAAGAACAAGAGTTAAAAATGAAAGAGAAGCAAGAAAAGCTGAAGGAAGAGGAGCAAAGGAATCCTGCTGTAGAAGTATCTGTTGGGTACGATGTGTGCTATTACTGTGATACGTATGATACAGGACTTCTCAGTTATGTGGCCAGACCTCACCTATGTAGTTTTCATTTACTTGATCATATACAAACGTATAGTTTAATTTAAGTATATAGTCCTTAATGTTTTTTTATTTTTCTTCCTAGTGCTCTAGAATTGCTTTCTGAAAGCAGTTCTAGTTTTAAAATCAACTTTTATTATACTTACAATTTTATTGGAACTTGCAAAATCTAAGTTGTATTTTTTTTTTTTATTACTTTGTCTTGCATTGATTTCATATCTGTGAATGTCTTCATAATAGACCATTCTAGTTTGTTTTCTAATTTGAGGAATTGGTCTGATCTCAGCTAGGTAATACTGATCTCACGTAACAGTTTATGAATCAAATTTAATAGCATTTTTAAAAAATGCTGTGCTGTCCCAGGTGATTTCCATAAAACCAAGATTATTATTTTTTTTTTTGTTCTGTTAATAAAACTGTATGGTTTCAGGTGGTAAGATTCATGCACATGCAGCTGTATATGATTCCAGAATAAAAGGCAAAGTGTATATACAACACTATATCTTTACCTGCTTGAGGAAGGGAGTTAGTTAAGTAAATCTGCTTGCAAAAGGTGAGCATGGACCAAAGACAGATTTATGTTATGTTTTTGAACTATAATTGGGGGAAAAAAAAAAGTTATCCTGTAACGGTTGCATGTAGTTCTGTAGGCTTTTAATTATATTTCCTAGATGAGGGAAAAATGTGTAATAAGCATTTTTTTAAACTGCATACATTTCGATGAGGAAACATTTTTTTTTAGTGATTAAAAAAATAATTCAGTTCAGTAGAACTACAGTAAGATGTCTCCAAAAAGGATCTGATTAAAATAATGCTCTTCAAATGAAAGATGGAATACCAAAGAGTGACTTTTAGTCTTTAATGTGGAACTTTCCACTTACAGCTCAATGAGTTTTTTCTGGGTTTTAATATATTGTATTATTTAAATTTTATTTTTAAAAAGCATTATAGGTCTTTGACTAGCTTAAGTACTTCTGAGAGGAAAATACTGTTTGTGTTGAAGATGCCATATTCTATTGTGTATTTTTTCATTTCATTCAGCTTTTAATACATGGTTGTTCAGTTACTTGCTCTTGGTTTATTTTGTTGTGTCAGGGAGGAGGAACGGGAAGACCTTGATACTAGTACAGAGAGCAAAGAAATTGAACGTAAAGAGCAAGACGTGGACACAGTGACAGAGGATGAAGAAGAGCTGGGACCAAGCAAAAAACGAGGAAGAGGTAATGCTATAATGTATTTGTTCATTTGTATATGTGTATGCACACACATACGCATGCATGCACACTGCAAGTTCTTGGGTTTTATAGTTATTTTTTTATAAAGTACCAATCTTTCCTGTAAATTTTTTAAAGGAAAAGGAAAAAAAAACCATTAGAACATGATCATAACGGGCTACTAAGTGCATTGAGCTGGCCTGATGTAATTCTAGCAGTCAGCTGTACATTCTTTCACACTTGTGTTTCTTCTCGTCTTCCATAGTTACTGTCTGGATTCCTCTTTTGTCTAAAACATCCCCAGGCTGTTGCCGGACAAACCGTTACAGTTATGAGTAGTGCACTCTGAGAGAGAGTTGTAGGAGTCTCATCTAATAGGGCATAGTGTGATTTTGATCCTTTTTATTAGGAAGGTGCAAAACCAACCAATTTTTTTAAAAGAAAATGTTGTATTGAGTGGTTGGGTTTAGCTTGCCTTTGTTAATAAAGCAGCATGCCTTCTATACAAGAATGCAACAAGACCCATCCTCAGATTTAATTTCCTCAGCAGTGTGCTAGTAGGAGCTGTGATGCAGTAAAGAGCACAGCCTATTTGTAACTAAACATGGATATCTCCATAGGAGGATGAATTGTTGATGGCTTTGGGCTGCTAGCTCATATGTGTCTTTTCTCCCATGAAGGCTTTGTGCTAGCATCTATGCTAATGAAAGCCCTGGATGATTGTGGTCGCAATCTTGTTGCAAACTTGTACAGTTCCTAACAGTACCTGGGGTAGAAATTCTGAATCATTCAGTAATGCAGGTTTGCATGTTTACTGCAGCTTTATGATGGCAAAACAGTGAGATCTTAAACAGAATTTCAAGTTTCTCAAATGCCCATGTTTGAGACATTGTGCCTGGAGGGCACTTCATTCCTACAACTGGAGAAACTGAAGGTCACAGTGGAAATCAGTGGAAATTGAGTGCTGACAGCATTTTTCACCATTGCTTGTGTTAATTACAAGATGTACTTTTCTAGATGATTATCAGGACCTAATTCTTTGGTAAACTGTTGTGAACTGGAATAATTTCAGCTGGTACAAGCTGGGGGGGGGGAATAGTAGTTTTGGGCTGGGTTTTCGTGTTTTTTTTGTTTTGGTTTTAAAAAAAAAAAGTTGGATAATGTAACTGGTTTGCAATAAAAGCTCTTACTTAGGGATTCTGATTTTGCTTGAGGTCTTTGGGGGGTTTAAGTTGATCATTTTGAGTATGATAAATTAAGTCCAAACCATAGTTTGCAATCAATAATGAAATTGCTAGAATTTTACTTTATCATGATAAGATATTTTTATAACATACTTTTAAATTCTTAAAATTCTCATTCTTTTTTATGGTATTAAAAATGATAATGTCAGTAAATGAGACTTGGTCTAGTTTCTGCAAAGTGAAAGTACACTAAAGATATATAGAAGGAAGGGGGTTAATTGCTTGAATTTTTCTTTAATAAAGCTAGTATTGTTTCTTGACTCACCTGATGATCCGTGACAGTGTAAGTTTAGATAAATGGACAGAACGAAACCCCACCCTTTACTTGAGTTCTCGGTTAAAGAATTTATAACTGTGTTGCTATCCTTCTTCTTTCTTTAATTTCTAGGAAGGAGAGGGCAAAATGAATATAAAGAATTTACAAGACAAGAAGAGACTACTTGTGAGAAGAGCGAACCTCTTACTGCTGAAGATGAAGAAGCTTTAAAGCAGGAGCAACAAAAGAAAGAGAAGGAACTGATAGAAAAGATTCAGAATGCAACAGCCTGCACAAATATCACCCCATTAGGTCGTGACCGTCTGTACCGACGCTACTGGATTTTCCCCTCTGTTCCTGGATTGTTTATAGAAGAGGACTATTCTGGTCTCACAGAAGACATGTTGTTGCCTCGAACCTCTTCCTTTCAGAATAGCGTAGAGTCTTGCACAAATGAACCTCAGGTATTCAGTAAAACTGGAGAGTCTTTGAAATCCTCTGAATCTACCTCCAATATTGACCAAGATTCAAACACCAGTGTTGTTGTAGAGGTGCCAAGGCCAGTATATAAACCAAACCGTTGGTGCTTTTACAATTCTCGGGAACAACTGGACCAACTCCTAGAGGCTCTCAATTCCCGAGGACATAGGGAGAGTGCCTTAAAAGAAACTCTTTTACAAGAGAAAAGTAGAATATATGAACAACTAAGCAGTTTTCCTGTGGAAAAATTCCATATTCCAGGTAAATGAAAGGTTCCTGATCTTAATTTGTTTCCACGGCTGTAATTTCTAGAAACCTCTGATTCACATTTAATTGTAATTCCTAATAAATTAGAATTATTCTTAAGCGTTATTTCACTCTATGGAAAACAGGTTTGGTTTTTCCCTTTCTTTTTTCTGTTTTTCTTTTTTTCCTCATGGATTTTTGTGTTGTTTTTGTGGTGTTTTATGCTTAAAAAGCAATAATTTTTGTGTTATCTCACTGCCTGGTAAAATGGGATTGGCTTTTAAACATCTTTAGGAAGTAATTTGAGCTTTGGAAAGAGATTAGTTGGAGAATCAAGATTAATATCTGCTAAAGGTAAATCATAGTATTGATCATCTGATGTCCTCATTTCCGGTATGATGAAAGGAGATACAAGATATGGTACTGGAAACAGAAACATTGCAAAGGGAGGCAATTACTATTACTTTGATTTGTTGAGTGGGACATGTTCTTTCATAACATTATAATACACGAAACTATTCAAAAGCCTTTACCAGCCTATTATGAACAAGGGGATGATAGCATGTTGCAGGGTCATACCAAAACCTTTGGGAGGAAAAAAATAGTGTAGCTGCGTTGGTTGTTATGTGGGTTAACATTGGTGCAGTGGATTCTGTGATGTTGCTCTCCTATTTTTTTTTTTTTTTTTTCCTTTTTCTTCGCTACAGGAGGAGGAGACATCTGCAGAGCAGTTCTGTTTTTATGGGTTTCAAAATGTAGGAGTGTACTTAAAACCATCCTAGACCTGGGATTTAGAGGCTTTTTTTCCCTTTCTCCTAGCCAAGTATTTTGCCATTTACTGCCAAGGCATTAGCTCCAATCACTGATAAAATTCTGCGTACATAAGCTTGAAGCTGGCTTGTTTGTGGCGTGTTGGTGGGTAGAGGATGCTACCAAAATGAAACTCCCTAAGGTCATGTTTAAGAAATTGCATTTTGTTTTGAATTATGCCAAATTACTGTGAGGATTTCGGTGTATCTGTATTGGGGCGAGGAAGAATTATTTGCAGCAGAGCTGAGTTCTGTTTTACCAGAATGTGTATGCCAGGACATGCCACGAATGCATCAAATACTACTAAATTCATAACTCATCTACCATTTCTTTTGGTGGAAACTAGCACAGGGTGGAGTTTCTGCATAGTAATTAAGCTTTATTTGGAGGCCTTATGGATATGTTTGTGGGGTTTGGTGAGAAAATCTCTCTCATTTTCTGATCTGTTTGTGTGTCTGATTCCTTATTTTCGAGAGTTGCTGCACCTTTATTTGTATTTTGTGTGTTTCCTTCTGCACTGAAGCAAGTTTCCACAATAATAGAATTTTCTTTTATTTCTGTGTTAGAATTGTAGAATAACATTGATTGATTAAAAAAACCCAAACAAACAAACAAAAAAACCCACACAAAAAACCCCAAACAATCAAAACCCAACCAACCAACCAAACAAACAAAAAAACCCAGAAAACCCCACCTCACACAAAAAACCCACCCGTGGGCAACTTTGAACTTCACTTTAATAGAAATAAATAAAAGACAGTGGTCCAGTACCAATGCTGCCTGCTCTGCATGATGAGCACTGATAGGCGGCCACATGTTGCTCGCTTTAGGAGAAGTTTTACTGCAGTGGACTCCAGCTGCTGCATTGTTGCCTTCACTCAGATGACTTGCAGACAAGTGAGAATTACTCTGTGATTCTCTCTGTTTTCTAATTCCTACTTGAGAGTATGGAAATAAAATTGATACTTGCTATTACTTGATTTTACTCCAGTATCCATTAACTTTTCCTTATCAATTATTTGCAAGCCAATTGCTGCTGTTTAAAGTTCTGCTCAAGAAAAAAAATGTTTAATTTCTTTTTCTTTTCAACCAAAAAGGGTGTTTCCCACATCAGTGAATGTTAGTGTACATTTTGAGAATATTTGCATAGTTACTTTCGGTTACAAGGAATTGTTTCTGCAACTGAAAGTGTTTTAGAAATTAATCCAGTACTTCCTTGACACAGCTTTATGGTAATTTTTTATTAAATACGTCTAACTTCTTGCATATACCTCCTCATCACTGCGTTCGTAGGATTTAAGGTAAATCCTGTGAACAGAAACACTTGCCACATATGCAGATTTGCAAGCACTAGTTCAGGATCTGGGCATACTTTCAGCTCTTTCCTGTGGCTTTTGAGCTATTGCATGAATTTTCAGTTCTCCTATGAAGAGGTTTATGCTTAACAGCCCATCATCAGCTCTTCCCTTCTTTTTCATAAATTATCTTGCTGTCTTGTTCCTTTTTTTCCCAGCCTTTAATTAGAGGACGCAGTCAGTCTAGTGTGTGCCTGTGTCATCCTATCTTTATCAGTTTGGGTTTTTTAATGTCAGATTTTTAAAAGGAATTACATCTTGTCTGTTAGTTTTTGTGATTGTCAATTGCTCATGCTTGTTCTAAATGTTGCCACGATAAAGATCCATGCAGGAAAGAAAACTGAGGAGTTGTTCTGTAAAGTAAGGGCCATCAAATATGAAAAACACTAGAAATGTGACTTATTGTTTTTCTTGAGTTCTTCCCCCCCCACCCCCTTGGAGTTATAGCAGAGAGTTGTTGATTATCTACTACTTCAGAAAGCATTTTAAGGCAACAGAATGACTCTTAAACTGACAAAATTTCTCATGCTGTGTGCTGGGATGAGCGGACGCTAATCTGTAGGTCTTCCTTTAAAAGTAGACTCTGCTTACTTGGATCAGATGCCTTAGTTAGCATGGAGATATGTTGGTGTTGGCAACTGTCTCTACAGGAAGGGAGTTTTGAACCTGTGTGCTTAGTTTGTTCTGTCCTGTACCGCTTTTGTTCCCTTCACCAGCGGCTATTTTAAGGAACAAAGTCCATTAACGTGAAGTTACTTGGTATTCTTGCAGACAAACCTCAGAGTGACATCAGACTTCCTTCAGGGCGGGGAAGGATGCAGAATGCCCATGATGGATCTTACGTATCTGCAGAGAAGCAGCTTGAACTGAGACTTAGAGACTTCCTTTTGGACATTGAAGACAGGATCTACCAAGGAACGCTGGGGGCTATTAAGGTATCATGAATTGTAGAGTGTCTAGTAGCACGGTGGTGCCGTCAAGTCTGTAGCGTAAATGAGAACTCTGACATGCTATGGGTTGTACTGAAAGCATAATTAAATTATGCGTAGACAGTAATTGGCAGTAAAAGTTTGTGGCCTTTGATTTCTTTAGAAACTTCAAGGTTGTGTGTTTGCTTCAGGTTACAGACAGACAGTCCTGGAGAGCAGCTTTAGAACATGGGCGCTATGAGTTTCTGAATGATGAAAACAAAGAAAATGGTATAATTAAAACTGTGAATGAAGAATCTGAAGAAATGGAAATTGATGATCAAGATAAGTTTATTGTGAAAGACAGGTAAGAGCTGTGGTTTAAATAATGGCTCTTCTCTGTGGGTTTTATAGCAGTGTTTTATTTTTTTTAACCTTCAAATTGTTTTTACCTTCAAATTCTTTGGAATAGTATTTTTTAAGATTTGAGTCAAAAATGAGATTATTTTTTTTTTTTGTGAGATTGCTTTATATTTTCTAAATGACACTGCTCTATTGCCATATAAGACTAAGACACCTGCAAGTCTTACAAGTTCCACTGTTTGGATATTACACTGCCAAGGTGAATGTTAATTATCAAATATGGGCAATGTGAATTCATTTTAAAATCATTTCAAATACAGAGAAAAATTAATCTGGCAACTTCTGATTTGTTTTCCGGCAGAAAAAAAAAAAAAAACAAACCACCACACTTTGTAGAAAGAGTAGAAGTCTTTGAAAGGGAAAATGGTAATAGTAACAAATTGCTAGTTGAACTGGCCTGTAATTGTTTCTACTGTATAAGAATGGGGCCAGTTTGCTACCTCGGTGCGCACCGTTGGCGGAGCAGGAGACTCCCCGGCCGCCCAGCGCTGTTTTGCTTACTTGTCGCTTGCTTTAATAAATCAAATTTTGGAATTGGCCAGTCTCTGTCATTCAATTGGGCAGATAAACTATAACAGGCCAGTGTACCTCTTCATAACTCACAGTGAGAACCGTCAGTGCAACAGGCCATGGTCTGGATTAACCTTTAGCACTGCAGCAAAACAGAGATACAAGAGTATAGCTTTGAGTGATGCTTTTTCTGTAGGGAAAGCTGCAACACAGTAAGAGAGAAAACCTCAAATCATATAGTGCTGCAACTCTAAAAAAGTGTTTTGTTTTGGTTTGTTTTGTTTTTTTTTAAACAAACTTTTGAGACAGATGCAGGACTCTAAACTGTATTTGTGTTTGTTGTAAATCAAACTATAGAAGCTGTGAAATTTTCTAAATATTTGATTCTGAGAAGTTACCTTTTTCATAAATAAACATCTACCTTAATTTACTTAACACACATAAAATTGTATGTCTTGACCAGATGTGAATGCTGAAATACTGCAGGAAAAAAAGATGCATCAGAGGTGATCATTGTACTAACATACTATTTGTTTATGTATTCTGTGAGGTTTTCTGCAATTAGATGTTTATTTTATGAAAGCTACA
>WHYT01016471.1:25824-50182 GCA_009806455.1 Tetrax tetrax | reverse complement strand
TCCTTGGATAAAAAAAAAAGAAGTTTGAAGGGGAAGAAATACAAGCAATTTTTATTGTGGATTTTGCTTCTTTTTGGTATAAATTACTTTTCCTTACAATTCAAAATACTTTGCAGTGGAGAAATAGGTCTCATTCCTATTACATAGATGTGAAAATTGAGGTATAAAATGATCAAATTATTTGGTTGCCTTGGAGTTCAATGAAGCAGCCATGAAAAAAAACCTGCCTTCTGCACTAGTGCAGGACTTCAGTCATTAAGCATCCTTCAGATTTCCATACGAAAGGTTGGATTCTAATTTGTGAGAGCACTTTTGTGTCTGATACTGGGAACCATTTTTAACTTGTGCCACGCATTTCTTGTGGGGGAAAAAAAAAAAACCCCAGCTTTTTTCTCTAAGCTTGTCTTTATTCCTTTCTTTCTAGATTTTGATTATTTTTGTTTCCTCTGCTCTCAAAGTTGTTTCCTTTTCTATTTATAATTGTCCTCCTCATAATAGCATCAGACGTCTTCCAGCAGTGAACTGGGATAGGATTAGTATATATGCATGCTTTGTTCTCATGCTTCCATTACTTCCCTGTGGAGTTTCATGAGCAGAGGCAGCAAAGGTGGAAGTGGGCTTTTTTTATGATGAAGAATTTTTCTTTACTTTTCAGAAAAGGCAGTCAAAGAAGGTATCTTGCATTTGGAGCAGATGAGGTTTACTATAGCTTTTAATTCCTGGCAGAGTAATTTCATCATTTTAATGCTCAAGAATACTCCTGCACAAAAATACCTTAAGTATGTTCTTGCACATGGACAGATGAGCTAGTTCTCTTGGTCCTTGAGGACTGTACCCAGTATTTTTGAGATGTTCATGGCAGCATATATCAGATGAGTTGTTTGCTGAGAGAGAAACCTGTAGTCAGTAAGCTGTTCCTATAGCCATTTGTACTGGACATAGACAGAAAGGTAAGGGAGGGTAGCTTTAAGAACTTTCAGTTTAAACTGCCTGTTTGTAGTGGGAGTCAGTAAATCCTGGGATGTGCAATTCCTCCATGCACGTTATTCTCTCACCCGTCCCTGCCTGCCTTCTTCCGTGTGCACATGTTGAGAACCACTGTTTTAGTTACATTTTTAGAGTACACAAGTATGGATTATAAAAATTAATATTAAGTCTACCACATTTCAAAAAGGTACTTGAAATAACTTTATGAATTTAATGTTAGGTAATGCAGAAGATGATAAAAGGAACCACTGGGGGGATAAAAAGAGGAAGCGAGTGGAAGACAAGACTAGTCAGAGAGATGGTAAATTTTAAATGTTACTTGTATTGCTAACAATTAGAAAGTGTTGACTATTTTATCAGTTTGGGGTTTTTTTAATAATTTTGTAGACAGTTCCTTATATTGAAGGAATTGCAGTATTAAAGCTGAAGATATAAACATGGGTACTAAAACAAATACAGCTCAAATATATATATTTTTATACATACTTTTTTTTTTTTTTGGCTTTCTGCAGCTAGAGATAAAGAACTGTATTTTTTTTTTATCGTTTTAGGACAGAAATCTGCATGTTCACATAATCTTCATTTCCCCACCCCTGCTTCCTTTTAATGCCCCCGTTTTGTTTTGGTGTTTTGTTTGGGTTTTTTGGGGGGCAGGGAGGAGGGGTTGGAACTTCCCTGCATTGTACAACTGCATATCCTTTCTAGAAATACTAAAATGGAAAACCCTTCCCTGAACTCAATTAGCTATTGATAGATGAGTGCATAGATCTGTCAAACAACTTCATTTGCATTGTCGCAAGGCTTGGAGGGCTTAGCTGACAGAGGGGTATCCCACTGAGCAATGTAGAGCTGCTCAGACAAAAAGGAAGAGGCCATTTCTCCCTCCAAATTAACAATGAGAAAGATGATGGATGGAAAAAAAAAAAGTATTATTCTTATTTTACAAATTGGGATCTGAAACAGCAGGTGTCATTTGGCAGCAGGATGTGCTGAAGCAGGTCATGGTCAGTAATTTCTAACTCTGAATTGCAACTGCCATTTTGTAGTGCAAATATTTGTTGTGTTGTGTGGTGAACTATATTGGTAAACCAGTCCAGACTAGAAATAACTGCCAAAAAAAAAAGTAATAATGTTTGAGCTGCCATTATCAGCAAAATAAATGCTTGCCAAACTACATATACACTTAAGATAACGTGTCCTTGCCAGAATTATAGGAGAAATCTGCAGCAGAACTGAGAACTGAATTGAGTCTCACATTAGTCTAGTGTCCTGACAAGCTGTTTTAATTTTCTTACTGAATTTTAAAAAATACATTGAGAAATATATTGCAGTGCTGTGAAAAGGTTCTTGTCCACTATCCTTAGTAAGCCTGAACTTGGGACACGAAACCAAAGGACAAAGTAATAGGAAATGTTAGGAAATCTAAATTTGTGTTTGCAGTTCAGGGGTGGCTATATTTTTATTTATGAAGGTGTGTTGCCTGTTTATCCTCTGCCTTCTCCCATCACTTCTCTTGTGCTGCTTGCTACTAATGCAAATGTATGCAAGATTAGGCAAATCCTGGCAGCCAGCTGATGAGCAGGCAGAAGGGCAATTAGTCTCTTTTTTTTTCTTTTTCTTTTTTTTTTTTTTTTTTTTTTTTTCCCCTTTTATTTGTTATTAGATATTTTCTCTTCCTATTCCTGAGGAGAAATCATTTGGCAGGCAGGTGGATCGGAGTCTGTTCCAGTGCCCACTGTGACTAGTGCAGCAGGCAAGGTGGCAATTTATACTGGAGTGCATCATTAATCAGCTAGAGATCATACAGTAACAACTGGAGTGTCGCTTTTAGAAGGGAAATCTGTGGACATTACTATAATCAAAAGTACTGCTATATTGTCTCTGCCTCTCCTTAAACCTTCTTGCTCTAAAATGCAAGAAATAGTTTTCAACATTCATAAAGGAATTCCCTTTCTGCTCAGCAGCAGCAGTGCATGGTGTAATTTATACCTTCTGGTTGCTCTAGCTCCTGGAACAGCCCATTTGCTTCTGTAATTCCCAGCTGCTCATTCCCCTTCGGTTCTGCCCCCCTCACTTTTCCGCCTGTGTATCTGTGCGGCTGCTTCAGAGGCCTGGATTGCAAACCCAACCTGTTTGAAAATACAACAAAATTCTGCCCCCCTCCCTTTTGTTTCTAACGTAATTAGGATCCCAGGTCTTAGTTGGTTTGCCACAAGGTGCGTTCCACAGGTTCATGTGTGCTACATGGCGCTTAAAATATCAAGAGAACAGTTATATTTCAGCCAGACCAGTCACCCAGTCCGGTTAATGACACAGACATGCAGGTTCTTGTGAAGACAGAGTACAGGGCAGGAGTAAAGGCACTGAGGTGTGGGGAGAGGGCTGAAAGATTGTCTGCTAGGCTATACTGGGGCAGGGGCAAGAGCAGGTGAGAAGAGCCCTTTAAGCTGTTTTTTTGCCAGTGAAGTCTGTTTGATGCCAGGTGCTTCCTGTAAATGTAAATATTTGGAGATTTCAAAAGGTAGATACAAGGGAAAGTAAATTTGGAGTGTGTAGAGGTTTTTTTTTTTTTGTTGTTGTTTTGTTGTTTTTGGTTTTTGTCCTTCCCCCTGGAAGTAATCTTCGTTTATACTTTATAAATTGCATCAAATTGCTAGGTTTCCAGGTTGACATCCAAGTACAACTTACTCGCCTCCTATGTATGCGCAAGTTCGAAATTGAATTGGTATTGAAGAGTAAAATCTTACGGCTTCAGCAGCTTGGAAACTAAGGAGGAAATATTCAAGTACTGAAAAAATAGACAAAGTCTATAATATTATCACAGATTACTACTGCTATCTGTTTGAAAGCCAGAGCCTTACCTAGAATAACCTGGATGTTTGAAAAAGAAGTTTGATCATTCTGCTTATTCTGCTTTTTCTTTTCTTTCTTTCTCTTTTTTAAATTTTTTTTATTTTTTTTTAAATTCTCTTCTTTAATGGAAGATGCCAGTGATGGTGGACGATCCTATAAAACCGTTTTGGATCGCTGGAGAGAGTCACTTCTTTCTTCTACCAGCTTGTCCCAAGTCTTCCTTCATCTGTCTACGTTGGATCGAAGTGTCATCTGGTCAAAGTCCATCCTCAACGCTCGCTGTAAAGTGTGTCGAAAGAAAGGCGATGCAGAAAGCATGGTGTTATGTGATGGCTGCGATCGAGGTTATCATACTTACTGTATCAGGCCCAAGCTGAAGGTACTTGAGAAAAAAGAAGTGCTTCCCTTTTGCACAAAACTTGACTAGCTCTTACAACTCCATTGCATATTACTAATGTTGGGTTTTTCTTCTGTTTCTAGGCCATTCCTGAAGGAGACTGGTTTTGTCCAGAGTGCCGACCAAAACAGCGCTCTAGACGCCTCTCCTCCAGACAGAGACCTTCTGTGGAAAGTGATGAAGACACTGCTGAACAACTAGGAGAAGGGGAAGAAGAGGCAAACTATAATGAAATGGGACAAAGTGAGGAAGAGCATTATGAAGAAGAGCAAGACGAGGAGGATGAATCTCAAGAGGAAGAAGAGATAAGGTAAATAGACATGTTAAAGTGGTTTCCTACTGAAATGCCATCTTGATTTTTAGGTGGAGTGATTGTTCGCATAGGCACATATATTGAAAATCCAGTCTGAAAAAAATTTTTATTTTAAAAATTGCAGCTTGTTAGGAACTTGGCTCTTACCGATGGGTTTAATATTAACAAAACTTAGGTCCACTGGACTTAGACTCACTTTTCAGGGTAAAAATTACAGCCTTGAATGTGTGGGTAGGAGACGGCCATCAGAGTTACAGTTCTGTGCAGCTATGTTTGAAAGAGTGGAGAGAGTTGCAAACAGTAAAGATTTTTCTGGAGAAAACCTGGAGTTGTTTTTGTCCAGCTCTGAATTTTGAGGGACTAGATGCACACAGTAAGTATTGGAAAATTAGGGAGACGAGGTCATCCATCGGAGGCTATGTGATATTGGGAGGACTTGAGGACTTCTGCAGTAGCTGTTTTTAAAAATACACCAAACAAACAACCCCTTTGCCCCCCAAACCAACCAATCAACCAAAACCCCCAAACAACTAAATAATCCAATGTGATAATTTCAGTAAAGTGTTGGATCTGATACACGTGCCAAGAGCATAAGAGTTGAAGGAAACTTTCCTGATCTTTGAGTATTTTTCTTCTTTTTAGTACAGCCTTTTGAATTGACTGAGGCAAGATTGTCTCCAGCTGGCAGCTGAGAGTTGAGATTCAATAGTTGGAGAAAACTTGCATCCTCTTAGGGGGTAAACTTGTCTCTGGGATCTTCCTTCTCCTCTGCAATGGAAAGAGTCTTGCATACTAGTTATGAACCCTGACTAGAGCATAACTTGTATACTTAGTGTTTTAGAACTGCAGTTTATTTATGTAACCGATAATATTGTTTAAAAATCCTAGCAGTTACAGCTGCTATGAGAAATAAGTGATTTAAATCAATTGATAGCTGGTGCTCCAGTTAATGCATTCGCCTTGCATAAGCTGCAAGGGTGATCAGAATTCTGAGCATTTCTTTAAAGTACGTACCAGATGTAATATTTAAGTAAAAGACTTCAGAGAAGTGTTTGTGATAAGGAAGATTGGATGACTGTATCAACTTGAAAGTCAACTGCTTGCCAGCCCAACCTTGCATGGTTCAGTTTTTTAGATGATGAGTTAGAAAAGAAAGGAATGGATTTTTGCGATAAATTAATGTAATTGTTCACTTTTCATAGCCCATCAAAGCAAGGAAGACCCCGGGTCAAGTTTCCATTAAAAATGAGAGCAGCCAAACTCAACAATCCGTTCTCAAGTCAGAACAGCCAGCGTCTGGCAAGATCTGCTTCTCGGAGTCAGCCAAACACACCTAAGCGAACTGAATCTTCACCTAAAGTTACCAGAAGGGGGTTAAGAAAGGTAAAATCAGAACCTCTATCAGTGAGAAAGCCTTCTTTAAGACTTACTAGCCGGACCACTCGTCAGAGCCAAAGTTCATTGCAAGCAGATGTATTTGTGGAATTACTCAGTCCTCGAAGAAGACGAAGAGGAAGAAAGAGTGCTGATAACACACTGGAAAACAGCCCTTCCAATTCTCTCGGATTTAGAATTGTTGATACCGCAAACTCAAGCGAACGGCTTAGGAAGTATCCAGTTTCTGCTTCAAAGCTTTCTCTTCCTGTTACTGAACCCAAGAGAAGAGGCCGGAAACGACAATCCGCAGGTTAGAGAAATGTGTTTGTCCAGAATAAAAAACACATTCTGTTCCTTGCTAAAATATTTGTGTGGTAGAGCAAGGAGACCAGAAGTGGTGACTGAAGGCATTTTTAGCACTTCCAAGAAGACGGTTCCTTTCTTTTGCAGCAACAGAAGTATCAGTCATCTAAAGAACAAATATTTAATTTGGCAAGAAGATTTATCATATCCATATTTGAAATTTCATATTTGCACACAATATGGAGCAATTGCTAATAAATGGATAGAAAATGTGAAAGTGATATTTATGCCTTAGCCCATGCACGTGTTTACTTATAGCTTTTATGGTCCTGTTTTATTAAAGAGTTAAACAACGAAGAGCACAGATGCAGGAAATATAGTGAAATTTGGAATACACACCTACAACAAGAAACTGCTACCAGAAGAAAAATGTCATCTGTCTGATATAGGGCTAACCCTGTCCTTGCTTGTTAAGCTGATACTAAGTATTTGATGGCAGGGAAATACTTGGAAGGCTACAATAACCTTTTAAAAACAAAAAGAAACCCAGTGTGAGACTGAAGAGCGTAAAAGAGCTTACACTCCAGTGTGGCAGCCTTGTATGCTGCACCACTGCTGTCCTTCACTATTGGGAGTTTCTGGGCTTATCCTCTAACCACCCTGCTGACTACTCTTGAAAGCAGATAAAACCACTCTGAATAGAGGTTTTGTGGGAGTAAAAGTTATGAGAAGGCGGCTTATTCTGTTTTTCTCTAATAGGGCTTTCCTTTAAGTGTTTAACAAATTGTGTAAAAATTGAAATAGGTGAAAAAATCCTTTTCAAAATTAATACAATGGAGGAGGATCCCAGCTAAGTCCTGGTACATAGCACTTTGTACAGCAAGAGAGACGTTTAGTGGTTAATAGCAAGGCTGTAGTATAGTTAACACCTGAAGCCAAACTAGATGAGTTGTGCCCTCAAGCTACAATTTTAGTACCCAAGATCAGTGGTGTTTATTTTACTTGTCAGGTTTTTATTTTTATCTGGTGAGATGTTATTTGTTTGTTTGTTTGTTTTTTCCAGAATCATCTCCTCAAACCTCATTGAACAGGAGAAGTTCAGGACGTCAAGGGGGAGTTCATGAACTCTCAGCTTTTGAACAACTTGTAGTGGAACTGGTACGACATGATGACAGCTGGCCTTTCATGAAACTGGTTTCCAAAATCCAGGTAACGGATAGAATTGCTGAGGAAATGGTAATAGTTAAGAATCCTGTTTGTGATTGGGATCGCAGGGATTTTATAGCGTTGCCCAAACAGGGAGATACAGCTGAGCAATGAGATTCGGGAGCACTCTTGCATTTCAGCTCAAATAATTGGTATCAGAAATAACTTTTCAAATTGGCAAGTTGTTGGGAAAAATTTAAATACACTTGCCATCAAGTGTTTAAAAATGTGAAATGCTTTAATCTGAGGGGAAGGAAAAAAAAAAACCTAAACAACCAAACCAACCCACAAGTGAGAACAGGAGTACAGGAATTACACTGGAAAGTGCAAGAATCTGGTGAATGCGAGGAAAATTCTTAGGGAGAGATGGAGAATTCAACTTAATTTTTATCCTGAAAAGAAACTGCTAGCATTCAGCACATTCCAGCTTGCCTGAATCAGTCACTAAGGGATCTCTGTATAGTTTGGAAAGAAAAATCCATACCTGCGTTTCCCAAATTTTCTTCATCATTATAGAAATGTTGGTTTAAACTTTTTGCTGCCTTTAAGACAATGTAAGGAATACATTGAATGGTCAGTGCACAGCAAGCCAGAAAGAGAAAATTACTTTTTTTTTTTTTTTTTTTTTTTTTTTAAGTATTTGAGTAAACAGCACTCCTAAAGGGAAAGGAATGAAAAATGTGTCAATCTAATTCTATTTCTCTACTAATTCTTTCTCTAGATTTGTTTGCAGGTTGCACTTGATATAGGAAAGTTACAGGCTTGGTTTTAAAACATACATGATGGTGCATGTGGGTATCTTTTCTTGTAAGAAAAGGTCAAATTTGGATCAAATACCTTTTTCTTTGGCCCCCCTGCTCTGCTTTGTGAGTGAGACAGTCACCCTAAGCTTGCTGTTTACCTGGCATTCAAAACCTGTGATCCAAATGATCAGTGCCCTTAAGGGTTAGACAATCCTTTTGCTCCCCTCACTTTTATCTTATAAACACTGTTCTGAGTGGCTGTTTATCTCTGGTACTTGCATACTGTGTCTTGCTTGCTACTGAAAGCTCCACTACATTCTCTTCTACACAACTAAGTGGAGTCTTGGGATTTCATTTATCTTGCAAGACGCTGAATAGTAATGGAGTAAAAATGGTCATTACTCATGATTGAGGAGCTTTTAATATTGTAATATGTTACAGGAAAATGAAAAGTTTTAAAATCTTGGAAATAATTTTTTGTGCTTGACAGATGGGAATAGCTGGAACATCGTAATGCTTATATGCTCATGCAATTTTCTTACAGTTGTTCACGGGGTATTTAGGATTAGATTTATTCATTGAATTGCTGGCTAATGTTTGTTGTGGTCTGCTACTTTAATGATAAAAAAAAAAATTGAAAAGTAATACCTGCAAACTAATATTCAGTTCAGGAAATGGAAGTGGTTGCTTGGGATTCCTCTCTTTATTTAAAAACAAACCCAAAATGCTTTCTGCTAATGCATGATTTGTTTAATTTTTTATGTAAGTAGAATTTTATGCTTCCACTTGTTTGTCTATGAATCATCCTTTTGTTTTTTTAAAGGTACCAGACTACTATGATATAATCAAAAAACCTATTGCCTTAAATATAATCCGTGAAAAAGTGAATAAATGTGAATATAAGTTAGCATGTAAGTATTAATTATTGAAAGAGGTAATGAACCCTGTTCTATCTCTTTAAAATAAATTATTGTCCTAAAGTAGAGCTGTGTCAGAGGATTAGAAAGCTGAAATTGTTTGGTTTGGGGTTTTGTGCTGAGTTTTTGTTTTGTTGTGTTTTTTTTAAAGAGCATTTACTAATATTTTACATAAGACTTGTTGAACATAGTTCTCTTACTAGCAAAATACATGATGTACAGATAGATAAGAAATGAGCAGCTGAGAAACTGCTGGTGATTTCTCGAGCCTTTCATGTCAGTGAGTGACACTGATGAAGTACTTAGATACTGTGTTACTGCTCGATTTGTATTTCTTTTATTGATAATCAGAGAAATGTAAGAATGTTTACATGGCACGCCACTAATTTAATGATCGAAACTTGACATACGTAAAGACATTTTTGTGCTGCAGCTCTGTGTAGGATCACTGTACTAATTCAGTGGTGTCATGCTGCTGTCTGATGACTTGCGACACCCTAAATTAATTTGTTTACTTTTTATTTACTAGCGGAATTCATTGAAGACATTGAGCTGATGTTTTCGAACTGCTTTGAATACAACCCTCGTAACACAAGTGAAGCAAAAGCTGGAACTAGACTTCAAGCTTTCTTCCACATTCAGGCTCAAAAGCTTGGACTTCCGATCACATCTGGTAATGTGGACCACGCCGCTCCCGCGGCAAAGAAGTCACGAATCTAACCTCTGCCTTCCAAAGGATTTTTTGGTCATTAATGTTCATTAAAATGTTCATTAATGTTCATTAAAATGAAATGTTAAATCACGCAGTCGTCATACCTGTTTAAAGCAATAACAACTGTTTAACCACCTTGAAGTGTGGCCTGCACTATATTCTCAATGTAATATTAAGCACTCAGGAGAACGTAGGAAAGATTACCTTTGCTACAGTTTTATTCAGTGTCTAATAATTTTGATAGATGTACTGGATACAGTACTGGTTTACAGAGGTTTTGTACATTTTTAATACATTCATGTGTCCAAATATCTTCCAGAAGTACATTGTTTTTTCCTGCACCAAATGACCTTGTTTCATCCTTTAGATTTTGTAGGAGCTGTGGTATTGAGGGCTTTATCAACTCAGATAAAATCTTCTGCTGTAGCACAGTTGAAGAAACTGTGTGTATGTTTAAAACTTGTTGGAGCCTATCTTCTCAACACTACACATGAATGAGTACAACTGCATATCTTTAAAGTACTGTACCAGTGCTGGCTGGAGGTATTCAGTCTGAGTTTATTAAGTAGATATTTATTTAGCATTCAAAGTAATTTGTGAATTTGTTTTGTATTTATAAAATTTGTACTTGGGGATTAAAAACAAAAAAAAAAAAAAAAGAGTTCCATAACTTTTAATTTTTTTTTTTCTGGTGGGTTTTTTTTTGTTGTTTATTCCCCTCTAATTTGATGATCAATCAATAAATACCTTCCCATGTCCCTGGCAGTTCTTCTAGCAATGAGTAAATTTACAGGACTGTACTATAAGTTTCTACGTACAACTTTGGAAGCGTACAAATAAAATGACACATTTTTCAAGGTATTTTGAGCTTCTGGCATTTCCTTTTGAGTTACACTGCTACACGATCTTCCCTATTAACTTACTAGGACAAGTTGCTGGAGAGAACACAGCAGAACTTGGTTTCAACATGAGTACCCCAGCCAGCATGTTCAGCATCTGTAGCCAGTGTGATACCTGGTCTCTGAGGGATGCATCGGTATCTAAGGAGTAACATAAGACGTATGTGTGTAAGTTGTATGGTTCTTTAATTAGGATCTTTATCTAACGGCGTAAAAGCTTATAGCTTTGTTTAGCTGACCGGCAGCTGCTTTAAACTGTCCTTACTATCCTTGACAGTTTTACTTTTAATATTTATTAACATAAATTTATTAAGCTCAGCCTTTTAAAACCAGGTTTGCCCACCTGGAGGTATGCCATAAACTGAGAAAACAGCATGAAGCAGAAATTTGGGGGTAGGAGTGAAGAGGGTAGGAAAAACTGAAACGCACTGCTGCTGCAGCACTGACTTTTCTCCCTGTGTTTGTGCTAGCTTACATTGTAGTGTTCAGACTTGTATATTCTACAGACCTGAACAATTATTTGCTGTGTAGTTGTGGGTTTTCTTTGCTGCTGTAGTGCTTGCCTTGCCTTAGAGGTGACCAGCAGGTCAAGGGAGGTGATTCTCCCCCTCTGCTCTGCTCTTGTACATGGAGTACTGCATGCAGCTCTGGAGCCCCCAACATCAGAAGGACATGGACCTGTTGGAATGAGTCCAGAGGAGGCCACAAAGATGATCAGAGGGCTGGAGCACCTCTTCTGTGAGGACAGGCTGCAGAAGGGGAGGTTCCAGGGAGACCTGATAGTGGCCTTCCAGTACCTAAAGGGGGCCTGCAGGAAAGGCAGGGAAAAACTCTTTAGCAGGGCCAGTTGTGATAGGATGAGGGGTAACAGTTTTAAACTAAAAGAGAGTAGATTTAAATTAGACACAAAGAAGAAACATCTTATGATGAGCGTCGTGGAACACTGGCACAGGTTGCCCAGAGAGGTGGTGGATGCCCCATCCCTGGAAACATTCAAGGCCGGGTTGGACGGGGCTCTGAGCAACCTGATCTGGTTGGAGATATCCCTGCGCCTCACAGGGGCATTGGACTAGATGACCTTTAAGGTCCCTTCCTTAGGGAACGGGTGGTGATACATAGGAGACTGATCAGTTCAAAGTGTTGGATTTTTGTTTTTTGTTTCTTAAAAAAAAAAAAGTCTAAGAATTAAAACAGGGAGGGGGTATTGTTTAGAATCGTCTGTTAATACTTCAGTGTTTCTCTGCAAGCTTTTCTTTGTTCAGAGCTGACACCTCTGTCCTGTGCAGATCAAAGATGCATTTCTTGTTCCCACCACAAAGAATTCCGAATACCATAAGGAATGTGAGCAGCAGAAGACAAGTAGGTTGTACTTGATATCCCTGCATCTGCCTAGTCCCACGAGGATGTGAACATCCTGACTAGCAGGTTGCACAAACAGTTGTGCAAGTCCTTGTTCACATGAATAGCCCCCATTGACTCAACTGTGAACATTTGGAGGGGGGGCACAGCGAGCTGAACCAGTCCATCCGTGGCAGATGCAATTTAAATGGTCCCTGTCCCCAACCTACTCCCAGCTGTTCATTCCTAGCGCTGTTTCTCCAGAGTTATTTCCTTCAATAGCTTCCCCTCAGCAACAAAACTGTAATTTTGAGTTTGGGTAGAGCAGGTGGGAACAGTTAAACCCAAATGTCCGCTTGTGATGGTGATTTTGTATGCTTTGTATGCTTGTGCTATGAGTGAAATTATCAATTTGTCATGAAGTTTGCAAGCCTAAGGCCTCCGTTCAGCATGCTGAAGGTGAAACACAGACAAGTGCCCACTTCTCCTTTGAGCAGCTGTGCTTAAAATATTGATGTGTGCTGCCTGTGCAATGCAGATTTGACTGTCCTTGGCTTTAGGGGTGCTCACAGGGCACGCTCACCTTGTGTTATCTTGTTGCTTGTGTGCTCAGGCACAGGGCGGAACTGAGCCCTCCATTTCTGTCAGTAGGCTCCTCAGCTGGTACTTTTGTGGCAGCTTTTTCAAACTTCAGCTATGTTTTTCCGAGTGAAGTCAAAAAGTCTCTTTTTGGCTGTTTATTTCCCACTACACCCACCCCTTTGGAAAAAGGAGAAATGCTTCATCTCTCCCTCCTTGTCTTTCAAGGGCTGAGATATAAATGCTCCTTTCCCCACCCTTCCCCCTAAACAAACCCATGTCTTACTGCAAGTAGGCCTCCCATGTGCTGTTGCCACCGGGGTAAGGATGTGTGGTATCTGCTGGGGGCACCAAGCCAAAGTTTCACAAAGGTGCAGGAATGGATAGGGTCAACAGCTTCGTCTCAGATTCAGAGGCCCTGACTAATCAGGCTTTACCAGACTTTTCAGGAAAACAGGCAGCAGGCTTCCTTGAGCTCCACGTTAGTGCCTGTCCTCCAAGCAGCATTTTGACAAGATCCAATAATAGAAGTCTTTCCCTTCTTGGTAGCTCCAACATCTCTCTGCCAGCTGGTTTTCCTGCTGTACAAACTCTGCCACTCTTCCCTTCTCCCACCCCTCTCATTCATGACAGAGCTATAAATTACTGAGTAACCAACCACCCTAGGCATTTTCTTCTGATGCTTTTTGTATGTAACTCTTCCATAACTGTGGGGTCAGTTCCTTTGGAGGGACAGGGGTCCAACCCAAAGGACTTTCTCTTCCAGGAAATCTCAAGTGTTTCCTCAAAGAAACTTGCTCACCTCCTGGCCACTACGGACTGCCAGAGATGCAGAAGACAAATCCTTACGGTGGCTGCTGTTCTTGGAAGCTGCCCTTCCTGCCCAAGCAGAACTGGGTCAGAAAGAGAAGGCCTGCTCTTGGACATGCTGGATGTAGCCGTGTGTGCCGGTTGCAGTCAAGCTGATACTGGCTGTTCACACCAGTATGGTGTTCGCAGCACCAATGTAGCGAAGTTGTTGTGCCAGGTCCCTTCACCTGTATGAGGATGCAGGTGGTCACCTTGACTGGTCTGTCCATTGTCAGATTCACCTGCTGGAAGTTTAACTTCTGGAAACCCTTAACAATGCTTGAGCTGCTTTGGTTTGGCAGACGGCATGACAGATGTGAGCTAGCTCTCTTCCTTGCGAAGGATTTGGGCTGGGGCCACCACCCCTGCACCCAGTGCTGGATGGCTCTTGTGGGGAGGGTGAAGTTTTAAGTACCATAGGAGAGAGCACATCAATGTTAGTATTAACAGTAACGGAAGATGACCTTAGCGTAATCAGCAAATACGGGCATTAGAAACCAGCAAGAAGCAGTCAAAAACGTGAACTTGGATGTATAATTACAGGGAGGCAGAGATTGCTGGACCCTGATCAGCCCAACTTGATGCAGTCACCAGCTGCCGTCTGGCCCCCCAGCCAGCCACCTCAGAAACGATGGCAGTGCAGAAGTGGAGATTCTGCTAAGGACGTGAGCAGGGGCAGATCCCTGGGGGCACCGGACCACACCAGAGTCCTGCCTAACATCGTGCTGCTGCCGGACTGGTAATCCAGTACTTGAGGAGATTACACATGCGCTTTATGATTTCTGATTCGTTGATGTAAACACTGGATTAACCCTTACCCTGCAACCATCTTGTATCTTATAAGTTTTATCTGTTTATGTTCAGCAGGTAGTTCTCTGTGGGGCATTCCTCTTGGTTGCTGTTAACTCCAGATTTCTCCCCTGCACGGCTAAACTGCTGCCTTGATCTTCACAACAGTGACTTCTTGCTCTAGTTCTGCAGAGGTGCTCCTTGTGCTTTACCCAGCTTGCTGTAAGAGGGTATTGTGAGATTTCTCAGCCTGCTACCATTGGACCAAATGATGTCTTCTTCCTCCCGCCCTTCATCAGCAACCTACTTCCCTCAATTTGGTACTTCCCTCAATTTGGTGCTTCCCTAAACAGCGCTCTGTTAAAACTTTGCCTTTAAGTGCTTGGTTGTATAGATGTCCAATATCAGGCCTGCATAACAACCCCTTCTGGAGATCCTCCAGTTACTACTGGTAAGAAAGTTGCCCATTTTGGGGCAGCCGAGTTTGAAGCTGTTTGGACAAATGCAAAAGGTAAAATGACTGTGCTACAAATCAGAAAAATTACAAAGATAGGTAAGTAAAGCCATCAGCTTGTTTCCCATCTGTTTCCTAGGAGGGATGCTGAAGCAGCAGCATCCCTAGACTGTGTCTGTATATTTGTGGGCGTATGTGTGCAAAGTTTTGTATTCTTAACTGCTGTAAGCCACCAATTATTAAAATAATGGTTATCATTCCTGAGTGTTATACTTCTATGTCTTTAAAAGGTGCATCTCCAGAACCTGGGAAAGTGCTGGCAGAACTGTGATTTACTCAGACCATGCGTGGTGCTGGGAGCAAAGCCCAGCTTCCTACTGCCTCCCCCAGCAGCATCCATTAGTCTGAGCTTCAGTGACAAAGTGTGGCTCAGTCTGCGCTTAAACTTGGCTTTATTTTTTTAAGTAATCAAACAAGCCTGATCTGCTGATGGTGAAACACTCCACCTTCGGCCATGCATCTGCAGCTGCATTCTGGCAAACATACTTCTCCAAACCAATGCTTTTTAATATTTGGAGTGCATTAAAATGCTAAACATCAATACGAACTATACCTGAAATGTTTTCAGTGGCAGAAGGCCACAGGCTGCATATATTTTCCAAAAAGTGCACTGAGGCCAACTTTGGGTTTCTTTCTCTACCATAATGCATCCATTTCCTGGGTTTTGTAGTGCTGCTTTTCTGGAAAATTGTTGAAACTAATTTTAAATTATTTTTTTAGATGTAACTCCCTCTTTTTTAGGTATGAAAGAAGAAAGAAAAAAATGTTTTCTGGGCATCCAAACACAGGAGCATATCAGCTGTTGCCTTGTGAGAGGCTCTGGGTATGGCAGGAGGCTGGCCGGGGTTGGAGGTTTTCGGCCCCACGCGAGAGTCCCCTACCCTTCCCAGAACAGGGAGAAAGCAGCAAGCGCCAGCGCTCTGCCTGCGCCCGCCCCGCTGCTCACCGAGCATATCCAGCTGTTCAGGTCACTCGCTTTTCATGATAGAAATGTTTGATTGGGCCAAGTTTCCTACGAGGATGTTACGTGACAGCATACGCTCCAGAGTGCTGGCCGCTGCCCACTGAAGATCAGCTTTCACTTATTCTTCTCTACAGTTGTTGGCCTTTCTTTTCTTAGATTTGTTTCAAAGAACCACGAAAGAAAGGGTCTTTATTCTAGTAACGAAGAGCCACTGCGCTAGCATCGTGTCGCAGCGCGCGGTTATTCTGACACTGTGTACAGCCCGATTTAACGGTGCCGTCCGTGTGGGGGAACCGAAAGCGGCACGCTTGCACTGTAATCTCCCTTGTAACAAAGCTGTCTCAGAGAGGCCACTCCTGCTGTGCTAGGGTAACACAGTCCAACATGAGTTTTATCTGCTATTCTTAGTTTATCACTTAATTTAGGCTTTATATAGCTGTTTCCTAGATCAACAGTCCTACAAGAACACATATAATAATCTATGTGCTTTCCTGTTTTTATTCTCTAAGCGCCCTACAGATGAAATTTGGAGAGTAAAGGGCTTTGAAGAGACGGGTTGTGCTGTGGCTTGGCTGCTGTGAATCACGCGTTTGAAATGGCCGAAATGTGAGCCAGGATGCTGAAACGTTTGGGGTTTGGATGGCAGTTCTGCATTTGAGTCTGGGCAGCGTGGGGATTTGCCTGCGGGATCAGGGCTTCATAGCTGCCTTTCATGAGCATTCCTGTGCAGATCCTACCACCGGAGTCACATGCTGGGCTCTGCAGTCCTGGCACCACTCGAGAGCGCTGCTGTCACCAGAGGACACTTTCGCACTGACCGACAGGTCCAGAGATCCAGCCACAGTTATAAATATTCTGTGCCCCAGGCATCCTAAAGCCCATCCTTAACCACCAGAAAGTGATCTCAACTCATGTATTTAGCATGTTAGGCTTAGCTCATGTTTTTATTTTTAGATTGCTATCTGAAAAAGAAAAACTTAGTGGTTTTAAAAGGCAAGATCAACTTTTTAACAACATACTTTGTGAGGGGGCTTTGCAATGCTTGAGTAGCTTTAGTTCGTGCATCTTTTGTTTCCATAGTTGTCCATCTTTGCTTCTAAGAAGTTTCTAAGCACCAGTTCTTGGGCTCAACCTTCAGCAAACAGTGGAACATCCTTCCGTTTGGATGCAATGCTGCAAATCGAGTCCCAGGTCTGTCTGGAGCAATTTTAACAGTATTAAAACTTCAGAACCAAAAGTGTCTGTCCTCCTTTTCATCTGGCTTTTGCAACTTCCAATCTAAACAGGCTGTGCAAATTAATCTCCCCTGTCTTGGCACTTTTGTGATGGCTTCCTCCATCTCCTGGGCAGAATTCAATCCTTTCCTAGTGATTATTTTTTCATTTTGCAAAGATGTCTCTGTAAATCAGACCTGCAATGTCACAGAGGTGCTGATCTTGATTAGAAACAGTCCATTTTCCAGGGACGTTACTCTAACAAGATGACATAATCCCAGTAGGAAGGGAAGCATGGAGCAATGAAGGTTAGTAGCAGAATCAGGCCAAGGCTGCAAGACCTGGGACGAGTGCCCGAAATCTGCATGCAATCTGTGTGCAGTGCTGCTCTGCACTTGCCCAGCGACAGGAAAAGGATTCCTCATTCCACTAAGAACCCTGGTTTTCTCTGGGGCCCACATTTTTAGGGCTCTTCTGTAAAGCTGAATTGTTATATTCCTTGCGTGCCAGCCTGTCCCAACATCTTGAAGGTCTGTATGCATCTATCTGGAAGGGAAGGAGCTTTCTGAAATCATGGCCACCTTTTCCTGGACATGCACCAGTCTAAATTGTGTCATCTGCTGAGACGTCTGACTGCATCCTAACTTCTGGCAGTCGTCCTCCTCCGAACCAGGCTGAAGCTGTTCAAGAAATTACCCCTTCCAGCTGTCCTGCTCCTCCACTGGCAGGAGTCGCTGCTCTGTGGCTGAACGAGTTTTCAGAAACCTAAACAAGATGAAACCACCAGTAGGAAAGTTGTAGATCTGACACTACTGTTGTCCTTACTCCTTCTTTTATGTACGTTTTATTATATTTCTATACTAAATTTTACATACTGCAAGCAAGTGAAGAACCAACTATTGAGCCACAACACTGAGCATAAGAAAATAGACCACATTTTTATCTCCAATCTGATTTTAAAAAGAAAATAACTCTGCTTCTGTGCTGTGGCAAGTCTATTGAAATCCTGCTGTAAGATAATTTGACTTCCTAAACTTGGAGAGAGAAACACTGCTTGGAGTCTGGCAGCGTGAGGGCTATCACTGAATTTGTAAGATACAGGAGAAAATGCAAAAATCACCGAATGCTGCTGAGGCACGTGCCTAGCGAAAGGACATTGCAGCCCGAAGAGACACACGGCTCAAGTGAGGTGTACGATAGCGGTGAACATTCGCTGTAATAACAGATAACTTTCTTCTGGTGGCTAAGGCAGGGAATTTTGCCATAAACTTGAGGAGGTTAGTGAGGGGTGAAATTGCTACTGAAGAAGCACCTCCTGGGACTGCTGCATTGATTAACGTCCCCACTAACCTTAAGCATTCCATTTTTATAGCACTGCTAGAAATTCCTGACAGAAACTAGCAAAACTATTAACGGCGTCTCCTCTGCGTTACTCGCGTGCGTGTCCTTGAACAGTGCCGGGAAGGGGTGTGAGGCCGTTGGATTCGCCTGCAGCTGTCAGAGGATGCTGTGGGCTGGGGGAGAGGCGCTTAAATAAGAGCTCCCAGGCGTGACTTGCCATGTGTCACCCTCCTCTGCTGCACACACAGACAGCGAGAATAACATATTTCAAACTCAAAGCGGAGTTCTTCGGCTGAAAACAAGCTGGCAGGAACAGAACACGTTTGGGTTTTTTCTCCTGCTGACTTCAGAGCTGGCATGCTTTTAGGGTGAGAGATTTACACGTTTTAGGGGACTGTGTCATTAGCTTGTTGTATAGGAAAAAGTTACGTTCATGAGACAAGAACACAAAGGGAATGGATTATCCAGAAGAGGTTTTTCCAGGTCACTGATACATCTAGCAAATTACACCATTGCTTTTTGGCTGCTTGAAGAACATTTCTGGACTTTCATTTTATTAAAATAATTAAATAATAAAATCTATATTTTGTTTAGTATTACAGCCTATTCTTCCAGAGCACTCTGGCAGCTTTTCCCCTAATCCACTTACCTAGTGTACGGGTCAGCGATATGCCTGGTTTTCGAAAGGTCACTTTGGCTTTCTTCTTGCCATTTCGCTGTAATAAGCATTGTCCTGTGATGCACAGCAACTACTGTGCCTCCCAGAAAATGATACTGCTTTTTACATTTCCTCTCTTCAGCCAGGATTTAGCACACTGCATCCCTGTCTCCTATACAGCCGGGGTTCTGCTTCGCTGTGTGTACAGAGACACGTGTCTCTCTGACGCATCGGTAGCTGCAGATAACAGCCATCATCAAACTCCTCAGACCTAGTGTTGTCGGAGGATGCTTACTGAGAAGGAAAGTCTGACTTCGCTGTTCGCTTGAAACGGAGGTTTCAAGAGAATACTTCTTCTGCCTGACGTAGGAGGGACGGTGTGGGGTTTAAAGCAGGGACAGGGATCCAAGGCTCCCTGCCCCGCGCCTGGCCTCACCACAGACCTCCCAGCTGACCCTGGGCAGCCCACCGAACGGGAAGAATAATACTCATTGGGCAGGGATAATTCATTAAAAATTTTAATAAGGAGCTTTGAGACCTCAGAATAAAAATACTACAAGCAGAAGTGAAAAAAACAAATAAAAATACTGTCTTTATCATGTAACTGAAAGTTGTCTGAAAAAAAAAAGTTAATAATTTGAATAACTGAGATACAGTCAGTGGCTGATCTCATAAATCCTTCCTTACCTGAGGTTATGCTGTAAATTTATCTCAGCTCTGAACAAAAGAGAGACTTGGGAAGAAACTGCTCCTGGAAAAAATGCGTTTTGCAAGGCATACAGGAATTTATGGAGGCTGTCAGGGTAAACAGTAGTTACTTTTTATAGTGCTACAGATGTGCAAACCTTTGTGAATGTTGAATATGTACTAATTACTTAAAAGTAATTTTTATCTTCTGTTTTTAATAATAAGGCTGAGCAAAGTTTCCCTGTATTTTAGACTTCAGGGGAATTTTTTTTATTCTATTTAGCCATTTTTCTGCCATTAGTTCCCACATTTCTCTCACAGGAGGAACTTTTATTTCCTTTTTTGTTACGTTTAAATACCATCCCTAACATGATGTCATTACAAGACATACCATTTTAATTAAATGTCTCTTGTATTGTCCATTGACCAATGACAAGCCCGTGGCTGCCCAGCGTTATGATTCACCGGCACGTGTGACTTACCAGCATGCCGCTGAAAGTCATGGGGGGGAGAAGGGGGAATTCCACCCTGCCCCGAAAAGCATGTGCCTGCTGCTCCTCGAGCATCCGCGCTGGCCACGCTGGGCTTACGCTGCTGCTGCTGCTTCCTCCTGCCTCCCTCTGCCTGCGAGTATAGCCGTAAGGTGAACCTGGCCAGGAAACGTGGGGGGTTGAAGAGCTTTCCAAGGAAAAAAAAAAAAAAAGGCTTTTCTGCTTTTCTTCACCCACAACACTGCTTGGTCAGAAAAGCGGCTCCACTTGGCAGGGAAAGAGGCTGCTTAAACCAAGCGAAGTATCACAGCACTCAGGCTGGCATTGCAGCTCGGGGAAATCCTGCCCCGCCGCCGACAGCCGTATCTCCTGGGTGCAGCGAGAGGGCCGGGCTCCTGCAGCCCTCCCTGGGTGGCTGGGGAAGGCGGCAGAGAAGGCAGGCAGCCCTCCCATGCCGGGGACGGCAGCTGGCAGGCAGGCAGCACTTTCGGGGCCACGCTGGGGCTGCTGAGCGTGGAGGGATGCGAGGCGGCAGCTCGGACCGTGACGCAGCCGGAGGAATGTCCTGGCACCCGGCAAGGCTGACGCAAGGGGCCCAGCTTGCTCCCGTCTTGGCAGTGGACAGAGGCCAGCAGGCATGGCCCAACTCTTGTGGGAGCAGCGGCCAGCACCTCGCTCGTCCTCAGCCCTGCCCAAGCCATTAAGAAGCTTGACTGATGGCTTGGAGCCCCAGATGGATTTTGGGACCACACTGGTGGAAGAGGCTGCTTGAGCCAGCAGAAGTGACCCTGCCACAGACGGTGGAGCCAGAGCTTCCCCTCGCTGCGGGTTTTCAGGACTAGCACACACGGGAGGCTCTGCAAATCTTGCTAACTTGCAGCAAATTCACGCTAGGATCCAGCACTTACAGTCAAATATATTTATGACATAATTTTTTTAAAGAAATGTATCTCCAGTGTAAGGAAAGAAATAAAAACTCAAGTGTTTGCTTTTTGCTGAAGTTTTCTCTAATACTTTCTTAAAAGAACTTAGATTTTATCCAGCATTCTTCGCACTCCCACTAAAAATGCAGAATTGTTGGAGGGAAACTGGACATTTTTCGGAGGTACACAGGAGAGGAAAGGGAAAAAGGGCGTGCCTTGAGCAACCGATCTCATCACATGCAGTTTCTCTCCCTCGACTGATTTTTTTCAACTGAACAGTGTTAAGACTTTCCGCTATTTCAGCGTACACCTACACAAGTTCCTCTGTTTCCCCTTTCTGGTTCTCTTCCTGAAGGTAATCTGGCTACACCATAAGAGATCTGATGTCTCCTAGCAGAAACCAACAAGTTCCTGAGTTGAAACGGCAGACATAGAGCCCCACTTTCTTCTATCTCAAATGAATTATTTTATGAAACTTAATTACTTAATTAAGGATCTTAATTACTTTTGTGACCTCTATCCTGCCAGATTTAACTCAAATAAGCCAACAAGTTAAAAAGTCACAAGGACTAGCCCAAGTGAGAGAGGATGCCCGAGGAGGCCAAGCAGAGGCCTTGCTTCCAGGGGAAAAGAGGCTGAAGTGGTAACATTGCGACGCTGACAGAGAAGCAAAGAGGATGTACAGGATACAAAAAGAAAGGACTGTGATTTCAGAGAGCTTCAATGTATAAGGTAACCTAGTCTATTATAATAACTTCGCACTAATGAGCATCCAGGAGTTGAATCCAAACAAACAGTGCCTTCTGCCTGACAGTGAGTCATTTCTTCCATCCACGGAGGGTGCGGGGAGGCTCGGAGGGCTTCCTCAGAGGCATGCGCTCCGCCCAGGGTATCATCCACAAAGCTTTCAGTGCTGCTGCGCCTGGGCTCTCTGAATCATAGGGCTATTTCGGTGGTGCCTGGTGGGATGCAGGCCTTGTGGCACAAGGGTAGTGAAACTTAGTGCTTCCTGAGGGCAGCGAAACGCCAAGGTGGGGAACCAGCTTTGTCTGAGTGTGCTCCAGCAGTAAGACTTGCTTGGGCATTATTGCCTGTGGCTGGATACTGGCCACTTCTCTGGCCTCCAAGGTCACCACTGGGCTCTATCACAAGCTCCTTCTCCAATGGCTGCAGTCACCGGGAGCCCATCGCTCATTTTCTTGAAAATGAGAAGCCCCTTTCTCTTCACCTGTGGCCTGTTTCTTACCCCTGAGGAATGCTCTCTGATTCTGATAAACTCATTCTTTCTCAGAGATTTCTATAAAGTCATAAAACCCTCCTTCTTCAGCTCTTGCTTTTTCTGTACTCTCTCAACTGCCAGGTACTGGTTAGTGATGTGCAACAGCAGCCCTGTGTGCCCGGGTGCCTCAGGTATGCACCTTGCAAGGTGGCGACGAGAATAACAAGCACTTCTGATTCATTATTCAGTTTCCATGGTAGTAAAGACAGAGGGTGAGTCACGCACAGTTTTGGAGTTGTCGTCCCTGGAGCATCTACCCAGGCGTGCACCTCTGGAGCTGGTAACTCTTTCTCCACCATTCACTTTATGAGCCTGGGATGCGCAGCCCTGCAGTTTCGTGGTATCGAACACGCGTTAAGCAGCCTGCTGAGCCCACGGCAGTGACTGTTGTCGCTGGCACCAGAAGATGGACCACACACGTGCATAGCTACCTCTGCTTACAAAGGTGAAAGAACTCCCATGCTGCTGTTTGCCACGGTGGCCTCTCGACGTTGTGTATGGCTGCAAGGACACAGACCTCTGTTTGGGACACTGAGAAGGGCACGGCGTGCCATGACATGCTGCAGTGTCATGAAGGCTGGTTTGGGACACATTAAACCAACTGCCAATGAGGATCTGAAACCGCTGAAGTCCACCCCAGTCCATGAAGCTGTGCAAGAGCAGCAGATGCCCAGAAACGGGGCTGTCAAGACATTCCCGTGAACTTATGTTGGTTTAAGCCAACCATAAAACTGTATCTTGAGAGTTATTCAATTTAGGATTTGTGCTATTAATTCCCATAACAAATCAAAAAGCAGCACATATTGTATTTAAAAACTGAATTGGGTGATGGCTGAGTCTTCAAATGCAAATACGCAATGAAGGAACAAAGATGCTCCCTCCTGGGTCCCACATTCCTAGCAGTGAGGAGGCAGTAAGAGTGAACATGTGGCCATCAGCTGGAAAAAAAGTTGAGTCTAATAGATTTGCTATTTTCAGCTGAGTGGTGGTGGGGATTCCTGAATGCATGGATGCATGGAGCTGGAGGGGTAACATAGCTCCAGGTTAGTGATTTCAATGCTGACGGGCCAAATTTTGAATAGCGATGAATGCAATTCAGTCTTGAATTCTGCAGCCAGGGAGGGGGGTGAGGGGGTATATAACTCAAAAAGGAGCCTTGGAAACATAGTGGCTCTTCTCATCAACATGGTGATGTAGAATCATGGAGAAAGGGGGGAAAATCCCACATCCCTCACGCAATGCAGTATGAATGTGTATATATATGCATGCATATGGGTACAGATATATGTATGCTGAACAACACTAGGTTGCTGGTTTCCACTCAGGTGTTTTGGGGAGACGGCTGACTGGCCAGAAGACAGGCTGGGTGCTCACACATACCGCTGGCTGAGATCCTGCCTGTTCAGGAGCTCTTGGATTCCAGACACAGCAGTTTGGGCAGCAGAGAGACGCACAGCATGGACAGTCCTCTTCTCCACTTGGATGGGCTAGAGATACAACACTCCCTGTTTGGTGTCCTGTGCCTGAACCCCCTGTCCAGCTCCGAATGGACAACTGAAACACCCTCGGCAGGGTTATCCTTCCTTGTTTTCCTCTAAGTCATCTTCCTGTCTTTTAATGCTGCTCCTTCCGCCTTGCATCTCAGGCGTGGGCCGGCAGGCAGCCAGCGCTGGGCCGCGAAGCCTGAACAGGGGGGCGATGCCAAAACCGTGACTTGACAGCAGCAGAAAGCACCTGGGCAAAGGGAGCGGCGCCGGGCGGGCGGTGCGGGGCAGGGCAGGGCTCAGCCACGCTCCGGGCGGTCGCGGCTGGCTCCAGGAGGATCCGCGCCGCCACCGTGCCCCGGCCTGAGGCCGCTACCGGCTGCTTGTTCCCCAGGCCAGGCTGAGGGGCCGCGCCACCGCCTCAGCCGCCAGCGACCCGCCGGGGTAGGCCAGGGGCCGTCCCAGAGCGGACGCCGGGGGCTGCGAGGCCCAGACGGGGCGCAGCCGGCCGCACCCGCGGGGCCTCGCCGCCAGCAGGCCC
>WHYT01016471.1:0-25489 GCA_009806455.1 Tetrax tetrax | reverse complement strand
CGGCATCGCCCGGCCGTGCTGCGAGCGCCGCTGCGTGCGTGAGGGGCGGGGGGCCGGCGGGCGCGGCGAGCGGGGGCTCCGGGCGGGCCCGGGCCCGCGGGGTGTCCCCGGCCGGCGGGGCAGCGACCGGCCGGCAGGGCCGGAGCGGGGCTGGGGGACGCGGGAGGCCTCTTCCCCGGCGGCGAGCGCCGACCCCGCGAACAAAGCAGGGAGAGGGGGCGGGGGGGGGCTCCCTCGGGGACAAAGCCGGCGGCTCCCCGGAGCCGCGCACCTGCCTCCCCCCGGGCCCGCTCCGGCCGCGCCCGCCGCGTCAGCCGCAGTTGCGGGAGCGGGAGCGGGAGCAGGGGCGCTGCGGATGGGGTCCGCCCGCGGGCGGGCGGTGGGGTTCGCTCGGTTGCTGCCTTTCTGCCGTGAGCTCGCCGTTCGCCCTGTCAGCGCTCGGTTTTCTTGCTGGTTTGGGCTGGGGTTTTGAACGGCTTGCGAGCCTTACGGGGAGCTGTACCCCATTGTAACCGGTGTTTTTGTACGAAGGAAAAGCGATTAAGTGATACTCGTGCAGCAGTACGAAGTAAAATTCAGGAGTTCCTAAAGCACGGTGTTGAAGCTGACACAATGCAGAAAACATTTCTGCTGCTTGTGGAGCCTTACATCACCCAATAAAATGAGAGTCATGACAGTGCTGGATGTGAGCTGCTGCTGTAGCGTTTGTTCCACTAAAAAAAAAAAAAGACCTGAACAAAAACCCTACCCCCCCATCACAACCCCAGACTACAAACTCCTGTGTTCGGTTCCCACCCTCATCCCTCGGCTCTCATTCTCCCCCCAGATAAGCTAGATGCATGGTGAGGTAATGGAAGACTGCTGGAGTAGTACAGTTGTATGCCTAGTTGTGTAAAACTGCTATCCAGAATCACAGCTGAAGATGCTGAGATCTGCAACAAGAGAAGAGTAGAGAATTTACACCTCCTTTATATCTTCTGCTCCAGTCCTGCAAAGATTACTAAATTCATAGTGTGGTCAGGTTGAGTGTAGTATTATTATTCTTATGGGGGCAGGCAGACTTCCTTTTCTAGCACTGTAGGCTATCATCTTTTCTAGTGAGTGTTAATTTTTGCTGTTTAAATTATTCCTTTGATCTCATTTTCCAGGCTTCTGGAGTAACAGTGAATGATGAAGTCATAAAGGTTTTTAATGACATGAAAGTAAGGAAATCTTCAACCCCAGAAGAGATTAAAAAAAGAAAGAAAGCCGTTCTCTTCTGCTTAAGTGATGACAAAAAACAAATAATTGTAGAGGAGGCAAAGCAGATATTGGTTGGTGACATTGGAGATACTGTGGAGGACCCCTATACAGCCTTTGTGAAGTTGCTACCGTTGAACGATTGCCGATACGCTTTGTATGATGCCACATATGAGACAAAGGAATCTAAGAAAGAAGACCTGGTATTTATATTCTGGTGTGTAAAAGCAAAGCTTGCTGTTAAAATTTAATACTGTGGAGTTAACACTGGATGATTGAGTAACTGTTCTGCTGTGGTTTTCTTCTTTCCTTTAAAGGGCTCCTGAAAGTGCACCTTTAAAAAGCAAGATGATCTATGCAAGCTCTAAAGATGCCATTAAAAAGAAATTCACAGGTACAGACCTAAAAATGTTTCTCTGGTTAATTATCATGCCGTTTAGGTGTTGAGGTTCTCACAACTGCATTGTTGTCCTTCTGTCTTTCAGGTATTAAACACGAGTGGCAAGTAAATGGTTTGGATGATATTAAGGACCGTTCAACGCTTGGAGAGAAATTGGGAGGCAACGTGGTAGTTTCACTTGAAGGAAAACCCTTATAAAAAGACAGACAAGTGCCATCTGGATCTAAGGAGCTTCCATTTCTGCAGCTCGTTCAATTGGAATAGTATTAGTCTCCCCATCCCCTTCCCTCCTCAAAAAATAAGTCCCTTCCCTAATGCCCCTGAAGGAGATGTCATTGTTAAGCAGTCTGCCAGTGATTGCCATTAGACTGTTCAATCCTGGTAGTTTTATGTAGGATCCAAGGAATGCTTTCACGTCATACTCTTAGCCAAAAGTGACGTTGCAGGCATTCCTTGCAACATGTACAATGAATGTGATAGTTAATGTGAATAGTCTAGCAGACAGCAAAGGGTAAGCTAATTGAATGCCTTGAAAGTATTGTCCACTGGTCGGATGGTAGACTCTATACAGTATTACTTACAGTTGCACTTGATTGCAGTTCCATGAGGCTCTTGTGCATTCATACACCTCACCTGCCTTGACAAGCCTATTTTTGTGACATGGCAGCACACAACACTATGCATTTAAAGCACTTTTTTGTAATATGTTTGACCCGCCCCCCCGCCCCCCAAAGGAATGCCAATTAAGTTGCTGTAACTGTGTCATCAAATTATTGTAGTTACCTCAGTTTCATTCCTGTTACATGCATATCTTTATAAATGAAGTAGCTGTTACGATGCCTTTTGTTTTCCATTGAATGTACACTACTGAACAGGTGTAGAAGTTATCTGTTTACCATGTGAGTCTTGAAACACTAAAGTTTTGTAAAACATCAGTCATGGTGGCAATTTCTGTATTAAAAAGAGCCTTAAATGGAACATTGTTTTTTGAGATCAAAAACTGGCCACGTTGCAATAAAACTTGTGGCTTATTACAGAACGTTGCCTTGTTTTCATTGGAAAATACAGTTTTTAACTATGTTTAATTTAAGCATATTTCAAATAACTTCTGTGGAAAGTATTGTAAAGATAAACAATCATTAATCTCATCTTAAATAATGCAAGTTTTTCATTCCTAATCGTGAGTTAGGCACTGCTTTACAATACTTCGTGGCTCTGTTCTGATCATTCGATAAAGGACCTGCTCCTAGTTTACCGTTAAAGTAGGGAAGCTGCCAGTGCTAGAGACCATTAGTTCCATGAAACACTTGTGTCAGAAACGTAAAAATACGAAGTAATTAACCACGCAGTGTGTTTCATACCTGAATGTTCTTAAAGTTCTACACGTCAGAGTAAAACCTTGCACGAAATCTTACAGCTCGCTGTCTTTTTCAGTAAGGTGATATGTAATGACAGTTATATGCAGAATATAAAGCTGGTAAATAATTTTTCTTTCTTGAGTGTTGCAGTTAAGACAGACTTGGTACAAGAA
Organism: Tetrax tetrax; assembly: GCA_009806455.1. NCBI lineage: Eukaryota > Metazoa > Chordata > Aves > Otidiformes > Otididae > Tetrax > Tetrax tetrax. The sequence continues at coordinate 22,319 of WHYT01016471.1, read as the reverse complement.
AGAGCCTAAATGAACTGTTCTACTTGTTAGCTTCTATGTAAATAGAACTGGAAAGTGTTTGCCACTGCTGAGGCTTGCACTGGGGACATGTTTTGGCTGGGAGCCAAATAATGCTCTCCTTATAGAGAATTTGATCTGCTCTCTGTGAGCAATCCTCCGTTAGCCAGAGCTATTTATGGCAAACACATGCTTTTGTATCTTGTCATCATTATCCACAAATGGCAAAACTGGACATGATTCTCCTGGTATGCATAAAGGAGCGCTGTTAGGCAGCCGCTTGCAGCTGAACTGTACATGCTGCTAGAAGGAATGCTCTTTATCATTACCTTATTTTAAAAACTTGGTAGAGTAGAACTGTGGAGCTTTTAAATGCAGGCCCTTTATGTTCCGTTCATAGCCCTTTTTTCAACAAGGAAGTAGATAATAATAAAATTTTTTTTTCCTCTTTTTTTTTTTTTTTAATAACCTAGTGGTACTGTGTTTAGGCTCTCTTGTCCTGTAGAACTTTAAGACTTTGTTTCAGGCTTCTGGCTGTCCCTATGACTTGCACACCCCATTGTGTCAGCTGTTCTATGTAGACTAAACTTTACTAGAATTTAACTAAAAAGGCATGATGACCACTGACTTACTAAGTGTATTAATGAGTCTTGGTTTTGTTCTACAAAACTCTCCTTTCAGGTACCTTTTAAGGTTGAGAAGTAACTAACTGATGGTATGCATGTTGTCTAGATAAAAAAAAAATCTTTTTATTCCTCGAAATAGTCTATTTCTGAATATCCACGTTGTGTGCAAAGCCCAGTTTAATGTAAAGATCTACTTTGTGCTTTATGTTTGACTTGAGTTCAGTACAGTATAATGATCTTTTAACTGATTTTTCACAAGGTATAAATGGTTTCTTTAGAAAAAGCCAAAACTGAAAATGTTAAATTTTAATAAACCATTTGAATTTCATTTTAGACAGTAAACTTTTTTTAAGCAGTACTGTGTTTAAATTTATTGTTTGTCTCTGCTGCAAACAGTCTGGAAAGATGTGTATGGCTTCTAAGTTGAATATTAAAGGTTTTTTTTTTTTTTTTTTTTTTTTAAAACTAGCTTAGGGGTATATTCACTCAGTCCAAGTAGATAGAAAATTGAAGCACAAATTGTATTTATATAAGATTCCTACCAAAACAAGTTTTGGATCCAAAAGGATCAGCCTGCCTTCCGTTTGTTCTTGAAATGACTGACTGACTGATGTGAGGTCCAATTCAGATGGCTTGCTTTTAAAAAAAACAACCAATAAAGTGCTACAGAACTGTTACTGCTTGAATTATAAAACAAAAGAGAGACAACTGGCATCTGTTCCAAAATGGTTTGTCAGCTGTTGTTTTCTGTCATTATGCAAAATGGTGAGGGCCTCATTGTGATCGAGAAGTGGAAGAAAATCCTCTCAAGCTGAGTATCTCCTGTGTATCTCCGTGCAGATGTGACTTTTGGGTATCTTGGCTTCAGTTATTTTATCGATAAAGAAATAAAATTTTCATGAGAGTAGCTTGTGCAGAAATGGCATTTTTCTTCTAAAAAAATTAACTTCAAAACCAGCAGCTGTTTTGTTTGATTTGGTAAATTCTGGAAGAGATATAGACATACGAGTTTGATTTCTCCAAAAAGGGAAATTGGTCCAAGACTAGGGTGAGTAGGTGAGATTTATGCTTGTGGTGATTTTAGAAATGCAAAGCTTAAGTTTATACAGACTTGAGTGTAAGGATCACTCCTAGTCAGATCATTAAAGTATGTTCAGTTAAAACCCAAAGCGTTTCTTTAAGTGGAAGAGTTTTTCTGCTGTACTATTCCCTCAGAACGAGTGCTGGAACACAGCAATTGCCACAATTGGATTGTAAGCTTTACTCTCTTATGCCAATTCCAGTATAAACCAAATTTTCATGTCTGCCTACTTTTTATACACTTCTGTAAGTTCCCCTTAGTTTGTGGTGGCGAGTTAATGATTGTAGAGTGAAAACACGGCACTAACGGTGGATAAAAGATCATCAATGTAGCACCTGTCTATAAGTATTGAATTTCTTTGAAATATTTCTGATTTTGAAAACCTGGTATAAATAAAATTAATTTAAATGTCTTCAGATGTTGAGTTTGTTTGTGTGCGAGGCAGCACCTACACCGATCACTTTGCTGTTGTCTTTGGTTTGGGAGCAACCCAGACACGGTGAAAGGAGAGATCATGGAATAAATGCATGGAATATGTGCAATTTGTAATGGGTTTCACCTACAGCTCATTGAGTTCAATAGCCAGCCGTAGCAAAAGCCAGCACCAGTGGCTCTGGAGGTAGGTATAAAGAAGTTTTTAGTGGGTTGGTGCTGGATAACCTTTTTCTTGTGTTAGGTCCCAGCTCTTTTTTTTTTTTTTTTTTTAAAGGTAGCAAAAAGTATGTTAATGCTGACAAGTAAGTTTGAATACTCAGAAGAAAGTGAGCTGATGCAATGTGAAAAAGGTGACTCCATGAAGAATGATCAAAAGGTGATCTATTCGGTATCATTGGTATCTCTCCTCTTAACGGAAAATTTCTTGGATCTAGGAATAACTTTATTCGAAGCGAGTTAATTTTGTAAACAAAGCTGTCAGGAAACAGCTTCATTGGATTCTCTGGAGAAGACAGGCTTTTACACTGTAGATTAACAATATTTTTAATGTTTACCTAACGAGCTTTCTATGTGGCTGTAGGGAACATATATGAGAATATGCATTAAAAATGAGTGAAAGGTTTCTATGAAATTAAGTATTTTAACACAAATTACTGCTTAGTTAAAAATGTTTTATTCTTACCATATTAGTATTCAGTGCTTGATACCCTGTTGTATTTGGGCATTTCCCAGCCTCACCTGCCATGCTGTTAAACCCACAAAATCTCTGTACATCTTACTGCTCCTTGCATTGCTTATCTAGGCAATCTACTAATAACATCTGAAAAAAAAATTCTAAAGTGAAAAATTAAAGCCTTTCGTAGGAAATTCAAACAGGTGACATAATTTATGCTGTTTATTTGATGAGTTGATAGAATTGTCTTTTTATATATATTGTATGGCTTACAGCAAAACTGTGCTATTTGGAGGCACTGAGTAATTCTAACATTGTCTTTTTAGTATCTCTTAATATTTCTGTTGTCAGCTTTACTTTGTAGTTACTTAGAAAATTCATGATTGGAAAAGAAACTTGAAGGTGCTGCTGTTTATTTTTAAAAGTTTCTAAATGTCAGCTCAGATTATAAAAAAATACATATAGACAAACTTCAATTTCCCACCGCTAGCCTGATTTTTATTCTTGCGTGAACAGGCTTCGGAATGCGTGTGTAGCTGTAATTGTGCCTCTCCTCTTCCACCTCTTTATTTTTAAAAACAGCTGTGCCACTGCAAATCCCTACCATCTGCCCACCATCTTCTGTAAAGCTTTATGGACAATCTCCACTTGTACCTTTTAGTATCTATGTTTCCCCTCTCTTGTTTGCGATTGTAGGGATTTGATTTAGAAAAACGAAACGCTGTAATATTACGCTCCTCAAAAGCTTTTCTATTATGTGGAAAGTTAAAAGCATCAGTTACTCTCTGGTGAGCACAGCTGCAGGGTGTACATTGGCTGAAAAAAAGATGTGATTTTGAGAACGAGTTGAGGGAGCCTTGTTTGTGCCTGCTTCCTCTCTGTGGCAGCACTGCTTTCATCTGTGACCTTAAGGCTAATGTGGGAGCTAAGCTTTTCTTCCATTTTGGCTGTTGCAAGACAAAATTGAATGTGCCTGTAGCAAATAAGGTGCGCAGAAGCAGAGGAAGGTTTAGAAGAGGCAGTTTTTCAGAGACCTGTACGTTTAGGGGAGGAGAAAAGGGTTACAGCAGAGGATTTGTCTCCTTTTAATTTCAGTGTGACCTCCAGCTGTAAAGACTGAGCTTATGTTATCTTTTGCTCTGCCTGAACATACAGATTCCGCAGTCTCAACTGTCTCAATGCTTTTAAGCAACGAAATGTGAATGTACAGCTCTGTGTTGGTGAAATTTGCTTTACTCCTACAAACACGAAGCCACATGATGTTGGTTAGCAACATCACACAGGTGATGCACCTAAGCTGCATTTGAACAACCCCTTTAAAATGTGTATTTTTTTTTGACAGTAAATACAATAATTAAGCTGTTACATTGGAAGTGAGCATGAACGAGTGTAGCTCTTAATTAGGTGACTGCAAGTGACAAATATAATTTATGGTCATATTTTAAGAGTCTTAGCCCTGTTATTTAAGCATGATTTGGAGATGAAGCACTTCCCAGTCCACAGAATTCATTGCCTGCATAAATTCTTTTAAGAAGCATAATTTTAGCTCTTCATTGGCTATGCCGATGCAGAATCTGTCACCTGAAGGTTTTATTCTTCTGCGTTGGTGAATTCCCTTTGTGGTGCTGCATTATTTCTCTGCATCTGCACTTCAAAATCAGTTCCCAGAACTCTCCTTCCAAGTAACCAGAATTCCTAAACAATATTTATTCTGCGTGACTAAAGTAGAAAGGCATCTTGTAGAATGCCCATAGGAAACAAATGCATGGCATTAGCCTACGTGGCCACTGAACACGTTTGGCCCTGCATGCCATCTCTGTCTGTTGCGTTATTCTGATGAGAACGTGAGCCCGTTCAGGTTTGGGTGCAACAGCCCAACCCAGAAAATTTGTAGAAACAAAAAAGAATGTCTTAATTTTTCTCAGATAAAGACTTTACAAGCTGGCTGAATGCACTGTTCACTGGTAAGGCTGAGCGAAACAGCTATCAGGGACAGAGTGATAACCACTTAATTTTATTTTTTTTTTTTACCTATTCTGACAAAACCACCTGGCTTTGATTCTAGCCAGTTTTATAGATTTACTTTGACAGGTGCAGTGTTTGGAAGTATGTTCAGGACAAGCTATATTTAGATATATAACCTTTCCATAATTCTGGTGGTTGCTTTGGTCTCATTATTATTTTAATTCAGTCACTTCAACTGCATTGCAATTTTAACTGTCTGGAGTTCAACGTTGTCGATGTAATGCTCACAACACAGCATAAACAACATTTAAAAGTTATCGTCAAAATTAGTAATAACTTCAATCAATTTTATTTCTATAGCCTGGTCTCAGTTGTGCAAGGAGGATGACAACTCTCTTAAAGTCATGTGGTCTTCCAGTGAGCTCCTGACTGAACACCTGCCATGTATCTTCATGATAGGGTTGAAGAAGTGTTGGAGTATTTGCATCAGAGCAGTTGCTTTGCTTTCTTGTGTAGCTGGATAAATTTCTTATCCTGGGATACGTTGAGGTTACCAGGGTATTAATGTCCAATTTAACCTATTTTTTTTATTCTGAATAGAATGGACAGACTGCAATTATAGCTTTTTCTTATGGTAATACAGTCAACTATCTCAGCTATGAATTTTATTTTTTCCTGATTACTAGAAGGGAGAAAAGAATGTTTCTCATAGCACTGTGCAGCATAAGGCCAAAATACAGCACCAGAATTACATGCGAGCATCACAATTGTTTTCAGCTATTGCAGCTGTTGGAGCAGGTACAAAATGTGATCTTGTCAAACTTGAGTTCTCCATATGTCTTGGTGGACTCCAGGAAAGAGCTGTGGGGAGAGTCTGAGTATCTGGCACTCTAGCTCTGTCCTTGCAGCATCTCTGTAACATCATGAGACCATGCTTACTCCATAATTTCTCTTTCAGGAATCATATGTTGCTGCACTACTCTACTTCAGAAGTCAGAGTAACTGGTAGCTCAAGACATCTTCAGGGACACTAGGACTGCTGTTGCTCTAAGAGTGAAATACAAAGCTGAGATATTTCCAGTAACAGCTTTGTGCACACCAGATTCAAGAAGCACGTGGCTCTGTGTTTATCTGCAGTTGTCCTGTCCACAAAGTAATAATGACACATAAAAATATATTTAACACTGATAGTAATTCAGGATATGGCTTTAATTTAACAGCTGTTTTCTCTGGAAAATAGTGAGGGTGAGATTTTACCAAAGGTTTGCTAATCAATATCCAGGAAATTAAACTTTCATTTTTGTACTTTAAATATTATTTGTCTAGATATTTAAGGAACCTGGAATTTCCTGCTTTTACCTCTTCTTTTTTTTTTTTTTTTCAGAAATGGTGTTGATAACCAGTCTTTCTGCTGTAATAGCAAAGTGTAGGAAGATGAGAAGAGTTATTTCTCTTTGCATCAGCATCTTACATTGTGTGCAAATACAGGTCCTCTCATTTTCTTCTTAAAATAGTGTTTGGATCACATTCAGTGGTTAATGGACAAGAACATAGGATTTTTCTGAGTCACATTTTACAATATTAATATGAACATGCACATGTTTTTGAGCTATGAGATAAAACCTTTTAATTACCAAAGGGCATATTTTTGGGGAAAAAATTGGTAACTTTTTAAAGCTTATGTTTTTCTTTGCAAAAAAAAAAAAGTTTTTTATGCTCTAAGTTGCTCATGAAGATCTGTTCTTTCCGTTCTGTTAGTTACTTGGTTTTGGTGTTCTGCAGCGTGTGTCAGTCTAATACGGACTGATTAAATTGTTATCAAAGCAAGGAGGTATTATGTATATAAAATAGACAGTTACTGTAGGAAAGAGTAAACTGTTTGCTTGACCCAGTTTTATGGAGCTGTTTTATTCTACAGGGATGGGATCACAGTTAAGGAAAAGGGGCGAATGGGTTTGCTCAGAGTATTTAGGAGCACTCAGTGGGAATGAGATTATTTTTGTCGTGCTTAATCCTGAAATAATCGTAGACTATCTCATCAACCTTGGACCAGCATTTGAAAGAGATGAATATTCTAGCTACTTTATTATATTAGTCTGAGATCACTTTCAATTATTCTAAACTTGGAGCTCTAGATAAAGATGGAATAGAATATTTATACCTGTGATGAATGTTTTGATGTTTTCACATATGTTATGTTTTTAAAAAGATGATTCAGAACATAGTGGAAATGTAGTTCTTCAACATCTTTTAAGGGGCTGAAAATGAAAATGAAGGTTATAGAAACAACCAGTTCACTTAATCTATTTTGGGGAATTGCTATAATGTTATCAGGCTTGCTTTTCCCTCTGTTGGGCACAGTGTGAAAGAGTGCATAAAAAGGGTGTTGTGGTGCCGTAGTATCTGTTATGACTGATGTTAAATGCATTCAATGGTAGTGAAGTTACAAGTCATGCTGCATGCAAAAGGAATAAAAAAATATTCTCAGATCAGAATTTGCCATTTTCCTAGACAGCAACATTTTGTTTGCTTTAAACAGGTATAAGTGTCCTGCTGTGTCTTTGTTTCCTTAAAGAGGAAAATTACAAAACTGAACGTTTCCCCTTCTTTAGACTTGCTTTCTGTTCCCTTCTTCTCCAAAGCATTTTCCCCCACTCCAGCCTGCATACAGAAATTGCTCATCTGCTCCCTCCAGTCCTCCCATTTATCTCAATTCCCTCAGTTTTGACTTCTGTCATAACCATTCCTTCTGCTCCCTGCTAGCTCCAGTTTTTCTCTGGTCCCGTTCCCTTATATTAGCAGTGTGGTTTAGTCTTTATCATAAACATAGAGCAAACATGAAAAGAAAAAAAAACAAACCAAACCCACTTTTGATCCATTTACTGGTTTCTCTTGTTAAAAATATGACTATATTAATATACTTATCCTTACGAATAAATTGTTTGAAGTGTAAACTTCACTACAGTTTACCAAAGTGGCAAAGAGTTTGAAATAATCTCTCGAGATGTTTGAACAGTTCCATTTACTCTGAAATCCAGCCTCCACTATTTACACGGGGAATTGCTGTATTGGGTTATTTTATGCTTTCCTCAGTGCCAGAACCCTAAACTGTCCTTTTTTGCAATTAAAGTATCTGGTTTCAGCTCTTAACTTCCCCAAAAGCACTAAGTACTTATAGTGTGGGAAAATGCTATGGATGCATGAATTTATGATATTTTGAAGACGGAAGCTGTAGAAATGGTGTGAAATAAACTGTGTATCAACACAGAAACCTGAAAGTTAATTGCGTGGCTCATTGGTTAAGACTTCATCGTTAAATCAAGAAAATATCTGTATTATAAAATGTATAGAACACTGCCACAGGGATTACAGGCCATATTACCAACTTTACATGTTCATAAAATAAGAAAGGCAGGAACTAGCCTTTTGTATAATCAGAAGTTATATTAATGTAATTTCTTTTAAGAGTTTTAATCTACTTCCTTTTCTGAAACCTTGTATTATGGTTAATTCACCTCCTCTGGAGTCTCAAGCACTAGAAACTGACCGTGTTGCAGTGAGGATTTGTTTCCTTTTCCTGATCTTAAAAAAAAAAAGAAAAAAACCTCTGTGATGAAGAGATATATTAAGTAGGGCCATCTGAGGGTGCTGTTTGACAACATAGCGAAGACGATCAAGTGACAGGGTGGGATGAGACGGGATTCCTGCAGAAGCCGGGCTGAATGCTCCCCCTCTTTTCTTAACCAGGGCAGTGGTCTTAGGAATCTACACTTCTCACTTATTTTGGAAAAGGTTTCTTTTTTTTTTTTTTTTCCTGCTTGTTTAGGAAGGCACGATGCCTGAAATGTTTCAGATGTTTCTAAGAACTGCCTCAGTCTTGGTAGTTCAGTCTGTGGTACGCGGGGTGTCTGTGGAGGAGCCAAACTTACTTTGTGTTCCTTGCAGCCACTGTGCTCCTGCATGTTGCCCTGCGCATTTCCAGGCGACGCCGGGCTATGGTGTTACAGACATCTCGTACAGTAAGCCCAGATCTTCCAGGAAGAACTGGATGTTCTCTCTCCGCATCGGATGTTCAGGTCTGTGGTAGGCAGTGAGTGATTCTGACGCAGTCATACATGTCTCTGCTGGCAAACCTCAGGCAAAGATCTAGAAAGCCTGATGATCACTTTAATCTCAGCTTCTTGTCATGTACGTACTTCAAACTGCATATTCTTCACTACTCTGACTCCTGTAGTTCTGTACAGCAGTGGTGAAATTCAGCCCATCAAATCTCAGCCCCTGATAACACAGCACAAGACATGTAAAGGCATTTTAATGTTTAACTTAAGGTGAAATTTGGAGTGGCACATCAGACGTGCATGCCTGACTCCAGCTCTTGCTTCCTCTCTTCGCTCCTTTTAACAGTCTTTTGGCCACCCTTCCCCCATGAAGATCAGTGATATGAATTAACTGAATTCCTCAGATTCTGAAGTGCTGACTACAAGCATTTCAGAGACTGGGAGTCCTGCCATGCCATAGTATTCTGAAGGGTGCAGGGAAGCATGCTCCATGTACAGCACGTCACAGAGCTTTCCATATCCCAGGGCCAGCACTTCTAGAGAGTCTGGGTTTTGCTTTGTTCAATTAGTTCCCAATGTTGCTTATCCAGCTTCAGCCGTTAGCATTCCGGTTGAATGGTATCTAGTGGTGTTTTGAGCGGAGAAGTAAATTATGCATTTACTACAGACTAGTTACAAAACAAGAGTAATAGGCAAAATAGCTCACCTGATGGGTATTTGGAATTCAACTGGCGCACACATGTGCTAAGTATATATGATGTTGTTTTTGTTTTTTTTTTTTGTCAGGATTGATGTAATCCAGGCATAACTGGGGTAGCTCCATTAAAATCAGCGGAAGTTAGAAATGCTCATTCCAAATTCATTAGTGTCTGGAAGCATTAGAACAGTATGGAGAGGTGCAATGGCAGCAGGGAAATGCTCTGGGTGTGCAGAAGATGAAGACTAGTATTTTACCAGCATTATACGTATTTCAGAGCATGCATCACAGGTTTGTAGCTTTAGACAACCAAGATAATAGTCCAGACTGAAATGTGATGGGTCTCAATACACACAAGGAATGCAGCCATTATTCTTTTATTCAAAAGGTTGGTTTAAATATGCATTATTAATTTAATCTAGTAGTGCTCACTTCTTAAATGCACGAAATGCAATTATAAATGCTGTTGCTTTATTGTGTGGCCATTTAGATCTATTATGACCTGTTTGTATCAGAATCCATGTACTGTCTACTTGTGTTCTGTTCATGCACAGAAGTGCACCTCATTTTTGTGAACTTTGTTCAGAAAACAACATTGACATCAAGGCCCATTGGGCTCTCCTGTCCAAGTCTCCTTGGTGGCCCAGTGTAGTGAGGGCACATTAAACGTGACTAACAGACACTGACAGCTCTGGATTCAGCACAAACATTGCACAGCCCAGTCTTATTGCCATATTAATTAAAAAATGGGTGAGTCCTCCATTTTTTACACAAAAACATTAGAAAATCCACCCATTAAAGAAGAACCCTGAATTCACCTCTCCCTCAACTAGTTACGATTCTAATTCACATGTTAGCACCCTAGTCAGGTCTGTGGACGCCAATCTCTGTTTGGATCACAGGTTAGGGGTTTCACCCGTATTTTGGTGTGTCAGCCTGATCTGATGGCCAAGACTCATCCTTTGATGATGCCAAGGTACAAATGTCACCCTCTCAAGGGCTTTGACATACAGTCACCCTCACATGGAATGCAGCAGAACTTTACATCTTGAAGGACACTAGTTACTGATTAGGGTCTTGTTTGCCTGGTTTCCGCCTCCAGAACTGTACAAATGTTTTGTATGAAGGAGTCACTAGTTAGTGATTAGGGACCAGACATCTAGAAATCAGACATGGCGCTGTCTCTATGATCATGGTGATGACATCTCATCACATCCAGCTCACTTCACACTCCACAGATTCAGTTCTTAGAGCTTATAACATGAACATCTCCACATCTAACACATGCCTTACTCACGTTATTTGTCTGGTTAGTACTTTTCTTTAGTAAGTCTGGCGATTTTTTTTTTTTTTAAGAATCAGATCAGTCAGAAGAATTCTTTATTGTGTTTTACGGTGAAATATCACTGTTTGTTTAATTTACTTCCTCCACAAATCATCTCTTGATCATTGTCTTTAATCAGGGGTGAATGTGTTTTTCTCAGCCTAAGCTCCAATGGTGAAATGCCAAGAAATACTTCCACACACTCACAGTCTAGGAAGTGAGAAAGGCATCCCTGTAAGCTACTTCTATAAAAATCAGGTCCTGCTGCAAACACAGCACTACCTGTGTTGCCAGGGCTTGCAGAGTGGACTTACTGAAAAGGCCAAAGCTACTTTGTTCACTTCTTCTCATGTGGGAATTCTTCGGTCTTGTGCATTGCTGCAGCATAGGGCCACCACAGCCAAAGGAACGCAGACTTCCCCTACCCATATTCTGGCCATATGGTGTACCACAGCACCTGAAATATCCACAGGTCTGATCACAGAGCTCCAAACCTGCTGTAAGCAGAGATGGCACAGGTTGGGACTTCCTGCTGCACATGTCAAAGTTTGCACATCATTTTTCTGTGACAATCGGCTAACAGGTAGTGGAGAATTTGATGCCACCCAGTGGGGCTTTCATTCCAACCACCTGCTATTGCCAGCTGTCATGCCATATAGCACTGCTCCCACCTACTTTTTTTTTTTTTCCAATCTAGCAAGTTCACCTTAAAATTAGTGAATTTTTTCATTCTACTGCTATGATGGAGATGGTGTTCTGGAATCCTGCTTTGATCTTTTGAAGCCTTATTTTGCCTTCAGCCTAAATATTTTATTGGGCATTTTATTTAGTACCTGTATTGTTCTTTACTTTGAATAGCCTTCCCTTTTTTTTTTATCTCCTGCTGTTATATTCTCTTATTTGTTCACATCAAGATATTTCCAGTAACATAGCCTTCTTCATCTCCTTAATTGTCTTAGCAGCACTTCTTGGTGCCTGGTTGAGTTTGAATCTATCATTCCTGAACATGTTTGACCGGGCTTTATCACTACAGGTTATGAAGATATTAATGCATTCCTTCCTCTGCATTGTAGGATCATATACCTTCTTCCATTAAAGTCTGATATATATAATGTGATTGATACTTCTACTTCTTTCTCCTTCTCTACTCTTTCTTCATACTTACAGAAATTTCTTTTGGCCCCTGAGATCATCACTTTGTATTATTCACTATGAAATTCCATCCTATTTCTGTTACTGCAATCCTCAAGGTCATGAAGGTCTTCTGGCATGACACTCCATTCCTCCTCTGTACCAGTAGTATCTTCCAGTTTTGTGTTGTCAGCAGATTTCATTAGCTCATTTACCTCCTATTTTTTTGTGCCAAGATCATTAATGAAAAGCTTAAATAAGATTGTTCCCAGAGTGAATCTAGGAAACTCCATTAATAATTCCCCATTCTCCTGACGGAAGACTCCTCTTCAGTCAGTCTCTTATATGTTTTACAGTTCATGTGTTAGTCTTGATTTTCATTTTAATTTTAAACAAAAGACATTCAGGAAGTCCAGCAAGATTAGGTTTAGTGTCTATCTGGGTAAAGAACATGCAGACATTTTATGAAATAAATATATCAAACAAGTCTAGAAAAATTTACTAATGACAAGTGGATATTTTTATCTGACTTCCGTATCCCTCTTTATCTTTTATTACATTTCCCTTCCAAATGTGTCATAAAATCCCAATCATTATTCAGCTTGGATATACATGCTTTGGCAGCTGCCTAGTTCTCTCATTTCCTTTCTTGAATAGGTCTAAAAATTAATATTGGTATCTCACTTTTACTGATAATAAATTAAGCCTCAAGTATTTGGTACTTAATTCAAAATAAAAATGCTAAGAATTAGAACAAATTAAGTGATTTTCTAATATTCTATTAATAACTGTAAAACAGTGTCTCAGAAATGTACAAAAGAGGGGAAATATGAAAACAATGAGATAGCTATAAACTTTACTGTGGGTGGCATTCACAAATCCTATAAGCATCAACTATGGGGCATGCTGTTAACTTACCGGGGAGCCCCACATGAGAGCCCTATTGCCCAATATGAATCAATTGCTGGCAGCACTTCAGACTGAGCTGTGACATTGCACATCCTTAAAATAAATTTCGGTATTGATATGTTTTCAATTCAAAGAGGAGGGAGTTAGAAGAATTGCTAGAATCTGAGGGGTCTTGAGCTGAAAATGTGTAGATTTAACAAAAAGCCTTATTGAATCTTGCTTGCTCTTGGTGTTTGCTTTAGCTCATCACAAAGATTATGCATGTCACACACAATCACATCTCAAGCAGCCAAAACATCTTTATGATTCATATGGAAGTCAGAGCCCCCTGTACCTTAGGGCATTGGTTGAGAATCATTGCAGAGGGAAAAGCATCACCAAATGAATCACCGATAAGACACTTTTGCTGTCCTTTCCCATAAGCTTGTCCCACAGGTACTGACTTGCTGTAACTCAATTCTGTTGTGCTTGCAGGATTTGATACAGTATTGTACCACTACAGCACACTGGGGTGTTTTATAGAGCAGAACTTAATGTACATTCTAACATAAAGTGGTCTCAATTAAGCAAAAATCTTAGCTGTTGGTGGCTCAGAGCTGATTTTGCGACTATATCACCGTGATACAGGATTACACGAAGACCAGAGCAAAGAAAGTTCAGCCCAGACTGGAGGCGGAATCCATTGCCAGGACGTATTTCTGGAATTCCTCGGTCTTCAGTGCTACAAGCTGGATGTTTATATGGAGATGTAAAATAAGAAATACAGGAAAGAAACTATTTTTCTCTGTGGTGTGAAAGGCATAATTTGACCTAAAACATTCATTTGGTGCATTTGCAATTGGGCTTTACACCAGTGCCTACCTTTGTCCTGAAGCACGATTCTCTGGGTGGGGAGATTTCAAAGTGCAAATTCCAAGAATAGCATTGCCTTAAATGGTGGGAAATGAGCTGCATTGCAGGTGCGGTAAATCTGAAGGTTTTGTTCAGCCACTTAGTCATAGCTGCCCCCTCAAGTGAGAAATAACAAAAGGATTTTTCTTTTTTGAGAAGGTGAGACTAGAGCAAACTATAATAATCTGAAACTGTATGGGTCCTTTGTGTTTTATAAAAGAAGCAGAGGTAAAAGATTTCCCATTGTGGAGTATTATCAAATGACTAGAGCCAATAAATTGTACATAATAATTCTGACTTCATGTAATCAGCAAAGCTCCATTGACTTTAATGGTAAAACGTTGATTTGCACTAGCAGAAGAGCTGAGTGGAAGGAGGTGCATTCCTGACTCTCTTGCTCATGTGGGTAATCTCCCTGAAATAATTATAAAAAATAAAGATTATTAATGTTCTTTGTTTCTTTTGTAGCTCCATTCTGCAGGTCCTTATACTTTTCAGCGCCAAAGCTGTCTTCAACAGCCCTACTGCACAAAATGCAAGGAGCCACTCCAGAGGACAGTCTGAATTAATTCCTTTTTTTCCGTTGCCTGGATGAGGATGCTTCACCAGTCCTGAGGCACAGCTCCCTGCCCTGTTGCTGGTATGTATTGGTTTGTGAACTTGTACAGTGCCTACCCGAGGGCACAGCATTGCTGGGAACTCTGCAGCAATGAACAGGACACAGGACACTGAACCCCCTGCCTTTTGCATGGAGTCAAACATTTCCCTGATAGAAGAATTTTTGGTGCCCATGTTATTCCATGTATCAGCAGGATTTGGCCCTCCGTGTCACAGTTGCTGTGATAATTGTGGACAGATCTGAACATAGCAGTTACGATAACACAGCTGACTTTCCCAAACCCAAACTAATGTTTCAGATTTGGTTTTGTACCTTGGGACGGGGAGAGCTTGATCCCAGTGGGAGGACTGGAAGCATTTCCTAGGGTGGTTCCCATTGCCTGGTTTCTGTTTGCAGTCACCCATTTGGCCTAGCATTCCCTTTGGCCACGTGTAAAATTCTCAGTGAGGCCGGTTCACCTGTTCACCATCAGATCCACCCACTCAGATGCAAAAATCCGTAAGTCAACAGGCATGGGTGTGGAAAACGAAAAAAACAAAATCAAAGCACCAATAGTTTCCTTTCTCTCCACCATATATTAACCAGCTGGAACAAAAAGCATCTGTAGCATTGCTTGGTTCTTCTCTGAACGCCTAATCCTGTAACAGTGCTCAGACCTTCTCTGAAGAGCTGATTCTGGACCTCCTAATGAACATTACAAGTATCTCTCTTTCTGACCACATGCAGTACAGGTCAGTGTCTCAAATACTGAACACTTCAGTGCTCCACATTGCAACACAAGGCTTGTTTGCTCTCAAATACAGAATTACAGTTCTAATCCCTGCCTACAAGGATATAACCTCTCATAGTATTGTATTATCTTTGCCTTGGCCATGGGACTATTGCAACTCAATAAAGTGCTAATGGAGATCCAAATGCTATTCCATTGGCCTTCATTCCAGATTATAGCCTGGCCTGGTCAACATCAAAAAGTTGTGCTGGCTAGAAGCTGATGGACAAGTGGGTCTGTTATCTGCAGCCACACATGCTTTGTGCAGGCCTTTGGTTACGCAAGCTATCCCAGTTGAATCTGCACTGGGACAGGCTCAGTGTTTGCCAATGGCACGTCCTGTCCATCAGTGAAAACCACCACACTACTCTAAAACACCATAGCAGGAGCCACATGAATTTTTCCTGGTGTGCCCACTGGCTTTTCACAGCAGGGTGCTTTACTGTAATGAACCTGTGCACTCATCTTTGCTGAAGTGCAGATTGAAATAATCCATTAGTAATGCCCCAGGAGGTTTCCCCATTGGCTTAAGCCAATCTAAAACTGCACTGCTGCTGAGAAGTGGGGTGTTACCCTTTATATTTTCCCTATGCTCCTATCATGCTGGCTCAAGTGATCCAGCTGGAAACTGATCCTCCAAGAAAAGCAGGTAAATTGAGTCAGCTCCCTCCTCTGTCTGCCCCTGGGGCTGCACTGGGGCAGCGCTGGGGCAGCAGAGAGGGTAGGAGCACGATGGGAGGCATGACTTGCCCTCCAGCAGCAGCATGGCCTTTGATTAGTTTAATCCAAACTGTGCTCTATGTTTTTTTTTACGTTCAGCATCTCCAGATGCAGAGAGATGGTGTGATGAACCAGACAGAACTAGCCTGTCTGGACGCATGGGCTGCAGCTCAAGTGGTGGGGGTCACACTGTGGGAATCAGTTCTTCAGTGCAGCTATTACCATCGCCCTGCACATCTTGGCTGCTTTGCAGTGAGCACCATCAGTCAAGTCAGGCTGTCTCAGGAGAAGTTAACTCAAAAGCAGACAGCTGGAAGTGAAACTGCAGTGAAGCCTAAGAGCGAGTGCTCTGTGGTCGCATATTAACCCATGCCTCTTACTGCAACTGGCTATCCAACACAATTTAAAATTAGCAGCCATCTGTATCTCCATAGCTGTGAAGTCAGGAAAAGAGAACGCAGAGGGTGATACACTTGGCCAGCCAATGCCTATGTGCCCTAATTTTTTTTTAATTTTTTTTTTCCTGACTACCCCTCAAGTTAGTCCTAAGGCCTCTGGCTCTGAAGGTACTATATAGAAAGGAACACATTTGGATGCAGCATAGAACTTTTTTTTTTTTTTTGGCTGGACCACTGGGCAAGCAGGCATTTGAGGCTGTGAATGAAACATAGGATGTGTCTTAGGATGGCTGCTCCCATGCAGCTGTGCTGTTACATGAGTGTCACAACAGATTCACCTGGAGATGGAAGCAGCTTTGGTTTTGAGTCAGACATGATCATGTTTGAAGAGCTGCCCCTGGCTGCTAAATAATGCCTCAGATGACTGTTGTTTTAATGCTAGTTGACGGCTTCTATCAAACTCAGCTTTTTCTCTGGTAAACATGTATCAAGAATAACGTGGAGGTTTTTTTTCTTGTCTTATCTTTGATTATTTTGAATGAGACCTCTTTGGTCAGAAAGTCTGGCTGAGACTAATTACAGAGAGGATGTGAAGGCTTGGGAGTGAGGGGAGTGGTGTCATTTTGTGATGAGCTGGTGAGAGTAGACAGTTGCTCTCAGGCAAGACCAAAGGAAAATGGGGCACAGAACGGGGTGGTCTAACAAAGAGAAAGGAAGATATAGATTGAAACAGGAATGAGAGATTAGGAAGGAAAAATGCTAAATATTGAAAAAGAGGGGAAAATAATTGAAAAGCAAACAAAAAAGTATTAGGAGAAAAGGAAATAAGTTAACAGGAAGCAAAAGACAAAGAATAATGACTAGTAGTCCCCACCAATAGGTAGCTACTGAATTAGGCAGAAAGTGTCATTCGGTCTGTTCTGGCAAAATAAGTGGCATTGTGCAGTCCTTCCTGATGCCCGGTATTGCACCAGTGACAAGACATGACAAGAGCTGCTTTGTCTGCCCTGCCTGGTGCTGCTCTGCTAGGGCAGAGCTGGCTGTTGACGAATGACGTGTATGAGGTCAGTGCTAGCAAATCTGCTTTTTATCCTTCTTGGTCACACTTTCATCAACAAGGCCTTACTTATACTGAGGTTTTTTCCCGAATCTGTTCTACTATTCCGTAGCCCTAACAAGAATCATCAGTGCTAGCCCTGATGAAAGCACTACTGTAAATGGCCTGGTATTTTTACTTCAGACTCATCAACATCTGACGTGAAAAGGGTAATAAAACTGCTTCAGAGAAATCTCCCATAATGCCGTTACCATTGCAGTTACTGATTGACAGAGTTGAGACTCTACTATGAGGCTGATATCCCAAAGCATTCCTATTGCTCTCCACAACCCAGGGATTAAACCAGGCAGCTCAAAAATTAAAAACCTGAGAAGCAGGGAAAAAAAAATCTCCTAGGTTTCAGCTGTGATGTCAACAAAAAAAAGTTTTTCTGTTTCTGTTATAATAATAAAATCCTTGTGTGCCAGGGAAGGAGGGAGCTTCTTTCTAGGCTCTTTCCTACACAATCTTACAGGAGCTACAGAGGATGCAGCCTCCTTGTGCACCCATTTGCAATGAAATATTTGTGTAGAGCAATGATTGCCTACATTCTGTTACAGAACTAGGATGATTAGGTAAATAACAAAATGCAGCCCAAAGAAGAAAAAACCCTTCAAAAGGTTCAGAGCTCAGAAAAAGTGATTTTTACCTCTACTTACTGAATAATATATTCTTCCCCTTACAGCTTCTTGGCATTAGTTCATGGCACTGATGAAAAACGAGGCCTTAGATAGTTCAACTTTCTTCATCAGCGTAGCTGTATACGGGCTTTAAGTCACTCATGGCAGACAAAGACAAAATGTGTCTATAATGCCATGTAAATGAATTGTAAAAAGGCAAAAAGAAAAAATCTGATTCTTCCCTGGGGAAGAAGTGTGCTGACTTGCATTACAATGTATATGCATACGTATAGTCAGCATCTGGCACAAGGAGGCCAGGATTTTTAAAACTGCAGAGTGAGCCTTTTCAGAGTTCCTGCAGTCTGAATAGAAACCCACACATCCTTATTATTTGCATATGGCCTCATTATGCTTTGGAATTCTCAGAAGTCTATTACACACACTGAGAAACAGATTTAATTATTTTTTTTTTTGTGATGGAAATTATTGTTCTTCAGAGTGACTAGAAGTTACTAGGCACATACTGTACTAAGCTGTATTTTGCTTTCTTCTCTAGAATATTATACATTTTCCCCCTCTCTGTTCTTTTAATCCTACAGATCACATCCTCGTTTTGTTCCTAAAGGAATATGATCAATTTGATAGTCATTTTTTTTTTTGCTGTAAAGTGATCTATCTCCATAACAGGCAAAAAGCCTCTACTGCTAACTGAGCTTTTTAGATTGGTTTTATAATAAGATTTTGAAGCTTTTTTTTCTCATTCAGCCTTAATCTTCTGAAAACATTACACTTAAAAACTCTATTTTTTCCACAGAAAAAAAAGGTAAATATTGAGTTATCTTTTAAAAATGTAATTATCTGCTCTGCCACAAAAAAAAAAGGCCTTGCAATATAGCTTTAATTACATGGTTCCTTAATACAGTTTCAGTTAGCAGCAGCAGATAAATGAAGATGAAACAAAAGGAGGAATCAATCTGGCACTGAGATACAGGAAAGCTGGTCCTGATGACCACAGTTTGTCTGCAAGATGTTGTATTTGAGGTCCACATGAACAACGCATGAGGTTGTTTGAAGGAAGTGGAGAGTAATTTGGTTTAGAGAGGAAAGTCAAGAGACTTCTCAAAAGAGAAAAGTCCATGAAGAAAGGTTCCTCACATTTTTAAAAAATATGTATCGGGTAATGTTATATCATAACTATAGCATTTGCATACATCAAACACTTGCATTCATTGAATCACTCCAGGATTAGTCATACCGTACAGGTAGCACTATGTGACATGATGCCATGGAGTGGAAAGCTCTTAGATCTCTGTAGTGACATGATGCCATGAAGTGGAAAGCTCTTAGATATCTGTAGTGATTCCCTGATAAAAGTCAAATATTTCTTAAATTGTTTGGCTTCTAGGTTTCCAGGGATATCACACTCAAACACAAAGGAAATGTTATCGGTGGGGTAAGCGTCTGCTGATAAGCATTCCTAAAAATATGTATATAGCACCATCTACTGACATTATGAGTCTTTGCAGGGGAACGTTTTTAAAAAATCTGAACAGCTACTTGTTAAATATAGTGCAGCAGTTTCCCCCTAATTAGCGCAGAATCGGTACCTCTTTCTACTTATGGCTCTGTAAACCCAGAATAATGATGATCCTTGCCTCAAGAGCTTAGCAGCTAAAAATGAGACCAAAAAAACCCACGGCAGCCAAAAAGAAAAAATTAGGAACAAAGAGAGGAAAAATGAGACAAAAAACTGAGTATCTGAGTGAGTCCGAGTGTGTCCTGGAGCACAAGTGAGATGTTGTTGGTACAGGGAATAATTTCTCAAGATGTCATTTGAAAGCCCCAAGACTTTCCTTTCTTCTGGCTCCAAATTCCTGCATCTGCCTCTGGGCCATCCATCCAGTTTATCAGAGTCAGTGCAACTCACTTTTCCTTGCCTTCATCCCATGTAAATTTTCTGCTGGTGAGACAGGTTGACTGGAGTCAGGGCTCAACAAAGACTGGAATTGGTATAAGCAGACAGCCAGGTGTGTGGAGAAGGAGGGGAGGAATGTGATGGTACAAAAGGGCTGCCAGATTGCCTCAGTTACAACGTGTAATTTAATTCTTGCTGGGTTATATTTAGTTCATTGAACTGGTTTATTATTGTTGTATAGACATAGAGGAGAGTGTGCAAGCAGCTGCGGCAGGAACTCCTTAGATGGGGTGAGCTCACCTGTCAAAGGAAACTGAATGTGATCCTGCAGCCTCAGAGCAGGCTTATTAAACTGAGTCTTGACAGGAGAGCACTGAGGAGAGGTAGTGCTCTTCTCCCACCCACCAGCTAGGATGTCCCCATGGCACAGACGATCTGTCTTCCAGCTGCTGAAGCAGAAACAGCGTGCAGTGAGCATTGCTCTGCGGGGAGGAGCACAGGGACAAAAGTGGGGCACGATGTGGAGCTGGGATAAGCTGCTCAGGGCAGGACAAAAGATCAGTATCATGGACAGCGTTGCTGCTTAGCAGTTTTGGTACCATTCAGTACAGAGCACCTTGAGTGCCATAGTACTGCTGTTGTTTTGGAATATGTCCCTCATGAGCCTCCGTGCCTTCCAAAACGTGACTGAACTGCTCAGAGAGCCACACTGGAAAGCCATATAACCTTATTTTTTGTAGATGTACCTGAGATGGTCATCCTGCCAGGTTCATGCCAGTCAGCTGGATAGCTTAGCTGTCCCCTGCAAGAGGGAATTGTCTCTTTATTACTTGTGAAGCCTTCTCTCAACTCTTTGACTTGCATTCTTTGGTCCCACAAAAGTGTATGAACAGTAAATAATAAAGCTATAAAAAACCCTCCGAACCTCCTTCTGTCACTGATTTTAGTTTTTCCAGAAAGACAGATGTTTGCTAGGTGGAGTGGTAGTATGGTACTGAGCCCAGACTGTGCACTGAGCAGGATGCTAACGCATGCAGGTGAACCTCCAGAAATCAGTTTCCCGTGTGACTTTGTCTTTACCCCTTCAACACAACAACGTCAGTGTTTAAACCAAAGTCACATACTCTTTCCCAGTATCTGGCAAAATAATTTTCTTCTCTTGACCCGAATAGTAAGTCAGTAGTTTGGATGATGTTGCATGTATCTAAATCAAGACAGAAACAGACTGTGTGCATGAAAAATTGTTTAAGGAACAGCCTTTAAGATTATTTACAAAGTGCATACTCAAAGGCCTCTTTCTGCAGCCGTACTAAGAACAATTTCCAAGAGACAATTTCCATTTCCAAATTCCAAAGCACACTTCTAAGCAGCACAGAGCTCAGAAAGCTTTCCCTTTACTTATCTTGAGGCTGCATGAGTAGTGTTTATCAAGGTGCAGTTTCCTGATTGGCTTAGGCCGGCCTAAATCCACGGTGCTCCTGTGGCAAGCGGTGGTCCTGTCCCACCAGTGCCTGTCTAGCTATGGGCTCAGCTGGGTTACGGAGCCGACTCAGATGGAAACGCATCATTTGTTGCAGGATTGATTGGCCAGTGGATCAATGCCCTCGCCCGTGGGAGCGCGGCTGTCCGCACCTGCCACCATCTCTCAGCAACACCACACACCTCTATGGGTTTATGCTGATGATAAAACCCCACCCCGAGGCTGTTTCTTGGCTCTTCCAGCCCTGATTCACAGAAAAACACAGACTCAGGCATGGCCTCCCTACCCTCCACGCTTCTGTTCGGTTTAGTCTGTGGATGCTGATCGTTTTCCGCTGTCTTTAGACAAAAGGGCATTTAATGGCTCCGTTTCTTAGTCTGAGGGACAGGCAGTCGTCAATCTTAGTCACCTAACTGCCCATAAATGAGAGGTGTATTATGAAACACTTAATTTCAAGCACCGTGCGGTCGCCTAGCCTGTTTCACACACACCCTTGTGAAAATGGTGAAGGGCTGATGCTGTGAAGCCCATCTCTCACAGAATTGACGGCAAGCAGAGCAGGCCAGCAGGAAAGCCACCGGTTATGGATAAAGGCCAGGGCTGGCAGCAGAGCTCTGCCCGTTCCGCGCCTTGCCAGAGGTTTCGCGCACTTGCTCTCGGCGGGCCCAGCGGTCTGAGCTCTGTACGCACGAACAAAGCCGCTCCCGCTGCTGCAGCACGGGCCCGCACACACCCACGGAGCAAAGGGGAAAGCTCAGGCGGCGGGGGCACAGGCGGCCAAGCTGCAACTACCCCCGCGGACACCCGCACCGCGGACACCCGCACCGCGCACACCCGCACCGCGCACACCCGCACCCCGCCGCCCCCGCCCCGGCCCCGGCCCACGGCCCGCAGCCGCCGCCGCTCGCTCCCTCC
>WHYT01016470.1:118472-170838 GCA_009806455.1 Tetrax tetrax | reverse complement strand
CTCTAAAAATGCACATTGTAGGCATCCACATCTGAGCTATTGAGGTGGCTCGTGTTTTAAATCAGGACAGAAGGAACGACACTCCAGAAGTTCCTGTTCCTCTCCACTGAAGATGACTACATCTGAGGTAAACTTCTGCAGTACGGACATAATTTGGACAGGGGTGTCATACTCTGTTTGTGTAAGTGAAGTACAATGTAGGAAGAATCTTGACTCTTCAAGATGCTGAATAAAACCCCACCACATTGGCTTCCTCCTGACATTCAAAGAGTTTAATGTGATTTGAAGCTGTCGAATTTTTTTGTGGAATGAAGTGCCTCATCATTGCAGGTACAGGACCGATTTTTCTCTTGCCTACTTGCTATTCTTTATGTCCATTGCAAATTAAGTTTTATCTTGTACCTTTCCCCTCTGCTATTAATCTGTAGTAATTTCCTTTGGTTTCATTTTTTTTACCCTTTTTTAATATATAATTCCTAACTTTGCCAAGCTGACTGCTTAATACAAGCCATATTCTTTGTTTACACTAGGATAGCTGCAGGCTGTGATGTTAGTAGAGTTGGTTCTTCTAAAGAACCAAGTGTTAAGTAAGTTTGTTTTGTTTACCCTTGATTCCCACAGGATCTTACCTAAGACTTGCGCCAATTTACTGAACATAATTTCTTTATCTTTTCTCTCTCCTTTCAGAATCACAAATATTGTCACTTTGTGGTTATTTTCATCTAAACTACCTTTCAGTCAGAATGAAATCTAGTAAAGCCACCTTTTAGTTGCTTTCTCTACTCCTTATACCACTTGTTTCAAATATATTCCAAGAACTTACCGAACAGCCTACCTCCTGATGTGTATCTTTCCAAACAGATACCTACTAGTTAAAATTCTTCACCAGCAGATTCAGTTCTTTCGATGACTGTTAGTTGTTAAAAAAATAAAAAAAAAAGAAAAAAAAGAAAAAAAAAAAGAGATGCGGCGTTATTTCTTTGCAAGTCTAGCACAAGCCTTACGTCTGACAACCTTTATCTGCGTGCCTGCAACCTCTCCCACCCCCTGGTCATTACTGAGCACACTATGCCCTCTCTCAATGAGGGTTGCATTAATTCTTTCATTAAATGTTTATTATACCAATAATATAAAATATATTTGATCGTAGACTTAAAACTTCCAGCTTCTATTTACTGATACTTTTTGCACTAATATTCACATACGTGAGATTCACCCACAAAACAGTGCTACTGTGAATAAGAGAAAATTTACTTCAGAGGTGTGTGTTTTTCCCAGCTATTCTGAAGGGCAGACAGACATACACCTTACAGATGTCTCAAGTTAGGAGAGATAGATCCCATGGTTCCAGTCTGATAAAGGTCCTCTGACATATCCAGATGCCACCTACCAACATCTTCTCTGTGAGAGCAGTTGCTCATGTCCACCAGTAAAGCACATTTCACTGACTTCAAGAAAGAAACACTACAAAATAAGTTATCACAGAATATCTTGAGTTGGAAGGGAGCCATAAGGATCTTTGAAATCTGAAGAGAGAATCTTACAGGAAAAAGTCCTTACTTGAAGTTATATTTTTCTTTCACTACAGAGGAGCAGAGGACTTGGGAATCTATTAAATGGGATTCATGGCAAAAGACTATTTGTCCTAAAGGTGCGGGTGATATGAGGCTGAAGATTCTTAATAACTGATAAAAATAATTTAAAATGAAATCTTCTGTTGTGTTTTAAAACACTGTCAGAAACTGAAATGGAAATACAGTACTTCATATGAATGCTAGTACATTTATCCAGCTTTTCTTTAAAAGAAGATTTGAGCAGAATTTTTCATATCTTCCATAACCAGCAGTTTAGCTAATAGTTACCTACTTTTTAAAAGAACTTGCTGAAATTATAAGACACCCCCTCATTCAACAAAAAAAAAAAAAAATAATTTCCAAAAACAGAGGCTTACACATTCATTAGACTTTCACTGTATAAAAATGTACAGTGGCTTTATTGACATGTACATTCCATTATGTTTACAGCTGCAAGATATGAGGCACACTCAGTATTGCACTTCATTAAAATTTCAGGCTCAAACATAACCCAGAAGTTTAAATGAAACTGCTGTTGTAATTTAATAATTCTTATACAGGACAAACATTGATACCTTTATATACAGTGTGATACTTGTTACATTTATGCCTTCCTAACACAATTTTTTTTTTTTTTTAACAGTCTAGGAAATAAACCAGAATATTCCTCTTTCCCATCCCCACTTGTGATGCGTTACAATTGTACAAGATTACAAAAAGTCAGTATACAATAATTAATATTTTTTTTCTTTCTCCTGAAAGCCAGCATCATTCATAGTCCACAGACACACAGATCCTTTAATAGCAATTATTTATTTGTAAATGTCCAATGTTTCCTAGCCGATGACTGTAATGGCCACATGCAAACACCTCACAAGTTTTGATGTCTCGGTTCAAAAAAATGTCAATATCTCACAGCAAGAATTATGTACATGGTATTTGGCATCCTTCTTGCACTGTAAATTGTTCCTTTTACCTGGGTTATGAAATGGTCCCGTCCTCATCCCAGCTGGACTTTTATTTTCAGGACACTTGAGGGATGAGGGCACCTGTTTTGCTCTGGTAGAAAAAAAAAATGCTAGTCTAAAAAGTGTGAGCATTTCTGCAAACCCCACAACCCAGAGCAAATTCTTCACCAGTGGGTGGATGAACAACATGAAGTGGACATTCTGTTCCTTCAAGTTGTTTACCTTTGGGACCTAGAGTGAATTTAAGGAGGGGGTGGGGAAGGGGGAGAAAAAGAAAAGAAAAGATTAATGCTTGCAGACTCGATGTAAATAAACATATATTACATTTCCTCAAAAACCAAGCTAAATGAATGTAATATAATATGAATTTATAAGGAATATATGAATTTATAGAATATGAACTTATAAGGAATCAAAAATGAAGGCTTAAGAAACAGCAGATAGAAAGGTGCTTTCACACGGTCAAATTCAAGCAAGAAGTCTAAAGGCTTCGTAGGCCAAGAGAAAAAAAATGTCAATTAGATGTGACAAAAGATGATAAAAAACTGTTAGCTCCTTAAAATAGTTATGTCAAATATTGAATTGTTATTTGAAGGGAAAAAAAAAAAGATCAAACTGACATGAAATTTAAAATAAACCAAATTGAAAATAAAAAATGCAAAAAGATTATAGGAAGAATCACTGAAATAAGTTTCATCTCATTAATACTGTGGAAGAAATTAGCACCATCTAAAAGCAAAATCGATAAACATGAACAAGAGTTACACTCTGCAGTAAACAATATTTCTACATTTATACTAGGAATCATATTTTTTTTGTTTACTTTTCCATGTAAATACCTTAATAAAAAAATCTCACTTTTATTTTCAACAGCAGGGTAAATAATATGATTTATTGGCACATGAAGTTAGAAACTAAGGCACATTGGGGCAACAGTTTGCAGACAACAGGTACCTAAGTACACCTGCATCATTTAATAGTAATGTGTTATTTTTTTCAATACAATTTTAACACATCATTACACATCTGCAGTCTGAATTGGTGCTGGTAAATTGAAACGTCTTTTTGTATCAAAGTATCTAATGTTTAAAGGATCGGTGTGATGACATTGCCTGTATTATTGCCAGAAAAGAAAAAAAAAAAATCAAAAGCATGCAGAGAACAAACCTGTTCTAATCTTATTCAAAATACTGAATTTAAAATTTGTATGACCAACCCTGTGGTTTTCCTAAAAATCATCAGAAAAAAAAAAAATTAAGTATATCCATTAGAACTAATCTCAGAATTCAGTATGGTAACTTTGTTTTATCAAAATACTACCTGCAGGACAGTGTGGGAGTTCTTCTTTAGGGATGCTTGTCATTCTTTGGAAATCATCATGGCAAGCATTGCAAAAATGCGTTGTCCCAAAACAGAAAAAAACAGCAACTGAACAGCAGTAGCGGCATTTGTACTCTAGGAAATCCGTACCATGTTTGGGACACATCTGAACAGAAAGAAACAGATGTCGATAAACAAAGTAGCCACGCTGTAACAATCCAAACAACACATTTCCACATTCTGTAAGATATATTACTACTATACAATATTATACAATACACACAATTACAAATGACTGGGGATTATTGTACAGCTCAGGTACTCAGGGCTTCAGAATGAAAGAAAAAAAATGAATACAAAGTTCTTTACTTACCTGAGCCCTTGAAACATCAGAGCATGCACCACAAATAAGCTCTCTTGGGTCATAGTCATCTCCTTGTCCAGCCTCAGCATCACAACGAGCTTCGCCACCAAAGTATGCCTTAAATTTTATATAGAAATGATTGGACATTAATAACGATTATTTTAACAAAATCAAATTGTAAGGGGAAAATGATGGATAACAGCCATTACAGGAGTCTCCACTCTGACTCTAGTTACATGTTTTTGAGGCACTGAGACAATGTGTCTCAATCTCCAGATAAACAAGACCAAAAAAATTTTGCAATGTCCTCTGGTCTGTGCAAGTGAGTGTAAGGCTTTTGAAATCTGGATGCTCCATGAACTGTACCTAAAAGTCAGGACAGAGGCTGATGGCAGCATTCTGCCAGAGGGATGTTTACTAGCCAAACGGAGTACCAGTTTTTATGGTCATGAAAGGGAAAGTTCTAAGGAATGTATGTCAGGGAATTAGGTAGTAGTTTGGGGTGAAAAGGGGCTGGAGGAAGGAAAGAAGTTAGAAATTAGATAGCTGAATGTTGCTGTTCAAACATATAAACGCAGTATGAAAGGGAATAATAAGATACTAGGGAAGGAAAAAAGACAGAAATAAAGACACTGAAATAACGGAGTATTAAGTACTGGAAAGCAAGTGTAATAAAAAACAGGGACAGGAATAAAAAAGGAGAAAGTAAGAAAAAGTATTTTTATAAGGTAGGCAAAAAAGGCACTAGGCAAGTTGCTGAGGGGTGAGTGAAAACTGATTAACTGTGGAAGGCAGGAACAAAAGTAAACTGAGTAACTGTGTAGTAATGACTTAGAGGGATTCATTACTGCTCTTCTCTAGCATGTGGAAGGGAACTCAATCCTTTCTTCTCTTATTTGCAAATTGTGCACTTAATGTAAAACATGTGCATTGAACATAAAAATTATCAAGGTTTCCCTTGAAAATTTTAACATGAAATTGTCTCATTCCATTCATTGCTAAGGGAAAAGGAAAAATATGTGATCAAGACGGGCACTAAAATCAGCTTCAGATGAAAGAAGCAATGGGAGGGGTTCAGTGATTATCCAAAATTTCTCTAACCATAACCTCTAACCATAGATAATGAATGTTTGTCTCTTCTCTGATGGGGGTGAAATCAGGGGCTATTTGTACACAATTTTTGTCTTCTGGATAAATTTCATCTTCTCTACTTGAAGCATACTGTACATATATTAGCTAAAGTCCAGCAGGCTAGACCACACATTGCCTCTTTCTTCTTTTTCATTCTTCTAACACATCGGGCCATCGCTGCCATAGTTGCTGCACTCCAAAGGCACTCAAGATGCTAAGATCTGAACTTAGGCGCAACTGGTTAAGGATGGCAGCTCCCTTATGCCCATGCTGAACAACTGCACTATCACGAATCAAAATTAGAGAAGACTCTTCCTGCCTTTTGAGACTATCACTGGGGAAAAATCACACCAACAAGCTTGTAGTAGTGGTGATTTCCTGCTCCAAAGTCAGTTTACTGCAGCTTCAATCAACTCCAACTTGGGTAAAAGTATGTTTAGGTGCAATCTTAGCACAGAACTCTCCATATCAAAGAGTCAGAATGAAATCTATGGTTATACTATTTCAACATTCACGTAAAGTGTGAGTTCGAAGTGGGACAAAGGCACATTCTTCTAAGAAGGCTAGCTCCTCAATATGCTTCTGGTTTCTGAACTGCACTGTACATGCTTTTGAGCTTTACAAGATAAGACACTATGTACATCTAATTTGCTCAACGCTTTTTTAAAATTACAACTTAACCACCATTTATTTTCCTGCTTTCCTACTCTACATGCTATATATTAAATATAGGCTCCGTTCTTTAAGAAATTACTTTTGAAACTATAACATTTAATTTGAGAAAGTACTAATTGTCATACCTTTTTGCACTTGTAGCAAACATAATAAGCGTATCTGTTCATAGCATAGCCAGCTGGGTCATTATAAAATCTAACACCTGGCGTTGTGATGGCCTCACTCTTGTGCAACCCTTCATACTCCAATCTCATTAGCGCTTTTCTCCTTACATCTTCATAGAGTTCTTTGATTGGATCAAGCAAATCCTTTAATACTGAATGATTGATTTTGTTCTGAAATAAAAAACTGATTAAAATATCTTGCATCTTTATTACAACAGCTGTGATAATTTGTATTATGGTCAACACAAATAGCGTAATGGATGTCATAAAAACCTAACAGCTCAGGCAATGAACATTTCAAAAAATGGCTGATATAAATTACCAAAATATAGCATGAAGGGAGAAACACATCATGCAGAGGTGGCTGACCATTCACAAATTTCATATTCCTAGGGTTTTAAGGTGCTCTCCTTCCCAGCAGCTATCACATGCTTTTGCTTACAGCCATTATGATTTTGTAGAATACAAGAGGAATTTTTAGTGAAAAAGCTAAGTACATATATTCTTGAGCTCTGTCCTCATATTGAAAAACAAAGCAGCTTTAAAAGAAGTGAAAAAAAACAGAGAAGCCAAGCTTCCTGCTTCAGGTAATGTGCGTTAAGATTACTTCCTCCCCCTCAAGCTGTCCCCAGATATTTGGAATTTACAAGCTGAGGGTGCTAAGAATAAAGCAGCATTAAGATGAAGTCTGTGTTCTGCTTTTTCTTAAGAGGACGCTTCCTTCAGGAAACAGTAGGGGAAGGTAAAAATACATCGACGATACCCTTTCTTTAGTGACATGAGAAATTAAGGAAACAAGTGACGTATGCCTAATTTATATTGTAACCAGCAATACACAATTTAGAAAACCACAAAAAAACCCAAAACAAAGATCGTATTAGGTAACTTGTTTGCCCTAGGCAGTAAACACACAGCTTATTTACCTTGCAAATTGGACAGGACATAAACCCAAAAGTTATCCTTGGCCCAAGCCATCTGTTTTCCAGTACTCGTTGACAGCATTGCAAATGGAAAACATGGCTGCAGTCCAGCTTTAGAAAAGAATACATTTAAGTGAACACTGGAGTTATGTTAACCACTAAAACAGAAGCAGTTATTTACTTTTAAGTGACAACATATATATATTCCAAAATTAATTTATTTAAAATCCTAAAAGACTCCTATTTTCTTCTTTAAAAAGGGAAAGAATAGACAACTGTCATTAAAATCATAACCTTTCCACTCCAAAACCACCAGTGGATATATGGAATATATATGAAGCATATCCCTTAATTACCTCAGTTGTTTTTCTCATTTATAAAATATCATATATTTTAAATAAAGTCAACACAGCAAACTAAATCAATACAATCTGCTTTCTTGAAATATCAGTAATGCCAGGCAAAAAGAAAGCATTTTAAGTAACTTACATACAGTTACAGTGTCTGTTTTGAATTTAAGAGTATAATTTGAATGACTCCATATTTTAACTTCTTCCACACTTAACATTACAACCATATAATTATTCTCTTAAAAAGGGGGAAAAAAATATAAACCTGGATAGCTGGTGCTGCTGAAAGTGCTTCAGTGAAGCAGATCATGCACATGTCATCAGCATCTTGTTTAAGAGTTGTAGCGTTCTTATCGCAGCCATGCAAGCATGGCAAACAGTGCTCTTCGTTCTTAACGCCTCCACACGGATGACCGCAGGGGTGTGTCTTGCTGCAGGCAATTTTAGCATACTCCTATTAAAAGTAAATAATTAATCTTTCTTTTCCCCTCCACTGAACCGTTTGATTGCTGGCTCGTCCAATAAACTAAGACGAGAGAATCATGATGGATGTTGTTTACTGCTACAACAGGTACTTGGGAAAAACTGCACTTTTTGTGTCCTTAAAGTAAAATTGATACCTTCATTTCTTACATTACTCTCGAGTCGCAATGGCATAATGAAACCATAATTTTTAAATTTTAATATAAAGAGAAACAGTCTTTAATCTGCCATGTGTACTCTGTACATTAAGTGCCTCCTGCAGAAACATTGCTTGCCCTGTATTAACAGCCTTTAAGGTGTCTGCAGATTCAGGTCCTTCAGGAAAGGTATGAAGTAACCCACTCTTAAGAAAACATTATGAGCTGATTATTAACCAGCATAAAGCACTTTTTCCTATCTGTACTAAGTAGAGAAACTTGCAAAATTTGCTCCGAAGCTAACAATGAATTGAACTGAATTAATGTAAGAATAATATAATAATAATTTATGTTCAATAGGCTGAGAGAGACTACAAATTTGCCACACAAACAGAAATAAACAGGTGGGCTACGAAACCAGTTAGGATTTGGCCCTCTGACAATTGTACCTGTA
This sequence comes from Tetrax tetrax, assembly GCA_009806455.1. Taxonomy (NCBI): domain Eukaryota; kingdom Metazoa; phylum Chordata; class Aves; order Otidiformes; family Otididae; genus Tetrax; species Tetrax tetrax. The sequence continues at coordinate 162,298 of WHYT01016470.1, read as the reverse complement.
CTCCAGGGCACAAAAAACACTCAGGACACAGGGGCAGTTGACAAACCTGGCCAAGTCTTAAATGTCTGTGCTCACATAATGCAGGCTATTAAGCAAACGACTTCATCAAGCTTTCCAGTATGCTAGACTTTATGTTGACAGTGTATATTTTACTTTATACTTGGAACATAATTGTGAAAACTTGAGATACTTTTGAAGATAATAATGAAACTACTCAGTATTTTGGTTGACTAGTGGTGTTTGTAGCCTGCAATTAAACTAAGCATTTACAAATTCAGAAGTACTTGAGTTACAATGTAATATTCAATACTGGAACCTTTTCATGACAGGTCTGATTTAAAATGAACCACAGGGATGAACCAAGTTTACTCAAAATATGGAATCAATTTGATCCTGCACGCCCTTCTATTTAAGTAATTAATGATGACTGATATTTGTTAATACACATACCTGGCAATCTGTATCAGAACAAACGCTTCCAACTGCTGATAATTCCGTTCCACTCCTACAACCACAGAAGCGACATGCTTCAGAACTGCTGGTAGTCGGTTTGCCTAGGTCCACAAAAGTAAATAAAAATGACAATTATTGTAATGGAACATAAGGGATGATATCCTAACAACAGGCACCTAAACAATAATCACAGAAAACAACCAGAAAAACAGCAGTTCTTACATAAACTATTTTATTTTTATTAACAAACAATTAAAAGCATTGCCCTAAAGCAGGTGAAAACCCCAACTGTATTTTTTTGACAAATGTTCATGTAAAAGGTAAAAGTAATCAGGACAAAGAACAAGTAGTAACAGTTGTGTTTTACCTGTCTGTTCTCTGAACTCCACCATAGCCTTCATAGTTTTAGAATCCGCTAATGCCATCAGCCAGAAAAGTTTGGTCCTACCACAGCCCTCATGGAGATCAACTTTGATAGCTTCTTCTTCTTCTTTGAATACCTGTCAGGTTAACCAAACAGATAATAAATAGCACCTCTATGTTATTTTTGTCACTGTCTCTTTGGATTTTTATCAGAAGTTTTATAGTTTTTGCTGTTTGTCTACTGCAAGCTATTTTTGTTTAATGCATTCCATAATTTGTACTATTGCAAAACGGATAGATGGAGGCTTTGTGTTTTTCAAAGTAAAAATACACAAAATGAATGCTTCAGCTATCATGTCTGGGAAACAATACTGCAGCAATGCTAAGAGTGCTGCACAGCATTTTTTCTAATATAAAAAATACAGAGCTTGGACTTCAGAACTACTATTCAACTCATCCAGCAGGCCACAGTATATTAAAAGCACAAGATAACATTAGAAATATCTTCATATAACCATGCTAGTAGTTTATCAAAGCAACATTGATAATTATGGTCTTAATAGTATGTACTATATTATAATAATAATTACATAAGTATGTAATATTAATAATTTTACTTTCGCATAAATACACAGTGGATACTTTTGGCTACAGTGACAAAAATACAAAATTTTGCAAAATAAAAAAAACTGTGAGAGATCCTTAGTGGACTTTATACAATCTCTTCTTTTTCTCCTTTCCTAAGTTTTGAAGGAAGTTCTCTTTGTTTTCATTCATTTTACCTGCAATGCAATAAAAGTGAAGAATTTTCCTGGCTATGGATGTTTACACTAAGTTTAAACTTTGTTTTAATTCTTATTAGATTCAGGGGAAAAAAAAAAAGCAAAAAACCAAAACCAACAAAAAAACAACGCTAATTACGTCACAAAGGATTCACATAAGCAGGTTGTAGTAACTTACAGACTGTCCTTTCTCGGAGGGAGAGAAAATACATTGAAGAGGTATGTATGACAGAAGTTGGATAAAAACCGGGAAGCTCACAGAAAGCATGAGACAGGGAATATGACAGAAGGTGGTGAATAAAGAGTAAAAGTTTAAACATGCTTCCAGAAGTAAATAGGAAAATCTGGTAAGTAGCTATTTTGGACAGATTAAAGGAGAGATGTCAGGACTGCTATGAGATAAGAACTTACTTTTTATCAACTGTAATCTGAACAGGCTATATAGGAGAAATCAGAAAAATAAATGAGACTAGACTCTGCTGTGCCATGACAGAAGAGTAGACATAAAATCATCATCTTGGGATGACAAAACAGGAAAATTTCAAAGGGGATTGCAAAGATTCTGGCTAAGAAATAGAAGATAACAGATCCACAAGGAACTTCCAGGCTGAGTTTACGCTGCAAATGCTGAGGCAGTGAGAAGGAGATCTGTAGAGTGAAACTCAGTGCCAGTGATCTGAGTTTACGTCATGTGTAAACTAGCTGATCCCTTGTACTGAATGACCAGGAGTATGTCCCTGCATCTATTTTTTTGGTTGTTTTTAGTTTCACCTAAAAGGGATCCAGTTCATTCACTCCAAGGCTGCTCTACAACACAAATCAAAGCATGGTACAGAAATAACGAGATCTGCTTCAAAAGCCTGTTTGTTCCTGATCCTAACTAAAAAGTGAATGTAGATGCACTCTACGAGAAGGGCTAGAGGAATGATTTTCATTGGTTTAACTTTATTAATGAGGTTTATTATTTTAGCCTTTGTACAAACATAAGTAGTCAAAGGGGAAAATAAAATACCACAGAAGCCACAAAAGAAAAACAGTGTCAAGAGGAAATGCTTAGTAGTTTCAGATTACTTCTGAAAGGCATCTTCAACATCAATTTTAATGAGAAAAAGAAATATTCCAATGATAATGTAGTTTTAGGTTTAGAGATGAAAAGGGTAAGAGAATAACACAAAAGAACACTGATTAGCAGAGTAAAAAGCAATTTCTAAAAACTTGTCTAGGTAAATCAGAGGAAAGACATTTCAATTCTAAAATCAAAACCAAAAGATATCAGGAAATTTTCAAGCTTATGGATATGACAACATACTTCTCTGTGAAAAGACAAAGGAATACTGAAAAGAGAAGACTGATATACAGGAACCAGCAAAATATTTGCTGATGATTTGGTCTTCCTGGATATTAAAAAACATATATACATTAAAAATGAAGGGGTTGGCAAGCACTGACGTACACAATAGAAGTAGTAAAGGAAATACAATTTAACAGGAAGAACCAATGTGTACTTAGGAAAGTGTATACAGTTCCTAGATTTTTCTAGAAAATGTTCCTAAACAATGTTAGAACAAGAAAGAAGTAGGGTGGCGTAGCATAAGAATTAGGGACTGCTACATGATTTTCCAGTCTTCTAAAGATAACGGATAAAGAAGGTTAACTAAAACCAATTTAAAATAATTAAATGGAAATGCATTTAATCCATCTCAAACATAAAAGAAAATACTTTTTCAGCTTTGGTTATTGCTACTGCCTTTTGCTTATATATTAATTGGGGAAATGTACACCATGTAGGCAGTGCATGCAACATGATGTCATGTATACTCCACCTGTCTCTGATGAGTTTTTGTTCGCCGATGGAGATGAAGGAATCGGTCACAATCTGTACACAAATTCCCACAGACATTACATAAAATGATTGCAGCAGTTTCACCATCATCATGGTTATCACACATTGGCTGAAAAAGTTAAGAAAAAATATTATATAAATATTTCTTTATTAAATCACTCATTTCCTTTCAGCATCTCTTTTTAGAGTCATCCCCTAGTCACGTCCTCCAAATTAATACAGGGGAACAAAGAGCTTGTTTAGACTATTAATTGTATCTTTAGAATAATTACTATCTAAACAATTACTCCTGGACACAAATGACCCCAATTTAATATATTGGTTCTTCTGACATTCTTCAACTTATATTTTGGGTGATGCAGCAAAAATCAATTTTTCAACAATATAGTCGAGACATCATTTTCAATTAGTCTGAGGAAAGATTTATGTGGTAACAATGGGATATGGGAACATTAATGGAAAAGTTCAGAGATATAAGTACTCAGGTCAGTCAATATGCCTGGCATTTACCCTCACTTACTTTGATACAGTAATGAGAGCTGTAGGTCATCTATAACTCAGAGAGAATACAGTCAGAGTAACAAACTTCAAAAACCACCGTAAAATGAAGTTACTATAGTGACAAATTTTTTAAAAAAATCAACACAGTTCTATTTTGCAGTTCAAAATATCTGTACAAATAGAGTTCAATTACTGACTTTGATTATGCATATGCATATGTCAGAGAATAAGTTTCCATGGTACTCCCAGAACTTGTTGTTTCCATGGTATTGCTCATGCAACTTAGAATCCTTTCAACAGCAGTCCTGGTGGGGGGGACAGTTCACCTCAAAATTTGATTATCCCATAACAGAACTGGGGAATTTCAGGCTGGGTTCAGCAGCTCATATCCCTCCTTGATGATGTCTTGGCTACTATGCTGACATTTCTAAAGCTCTACAGAAGTTCCTTGACTTTCTTAATCACCTTAGAAACCTTTGTGTCTGCTTCCTTCTCTCAGCAGAGTTTTAGTCCTTGCTGCTGCTGCGGCTGTCTCCTGTATTCTCTCTCTGCCTACACTAAACTGCTTTGGAAGCTTCTTTGCACTAAGTATTCTCAGTTGCTAGCAGGAAGGCACAATATTCCCTTGGATCTCACAGGGACCATTCTAACCCAGTTATGAAGACACCAGTTTCGGTACTTCTCTCTTTCCAGATTTGTATTTGAAAATCATAAGCTTTTGCAATACTGAAAAATATAGACAGAAACTTGATTAATCCATCATATTGCATATTAAATTTGTAAATCCTCTGGGTAAGTAATAGCTTTACTAAATTCAGTTAGAAAGAGTTTGTTTCTCTTTCGGATAATCACTCTCTACTGAGATGAGGAAGAGGAAGCTAAATTACAGAGAAGAAGTTGTTGAGGAACACAAAATAATTGACTTTATTATGTGACAGAAATCCAGATAGAAAGAGAAAAGCTCTGATAGAGGTTGTCATTTAACTGAGTCAATCTACTCTGAAAAATCCATCCTACATGTGTTAGGAAGGCCTTGCTCCATCTTGAATACCAGAAGAATTGCTACCTTATTATTTTAAGTTGGAATTTTTGTTTTCTGAGTACTGCTTGTCTAGAACACAAATACTTCAAACATGTACGTACAATCTTCACTGGCGACAACAGGGAGGAGTAAGATTACGCCAAGTCTGCCTTTCCCTATCATTATTCTAAATTCTTTGACTACTGAATAAATCAAAATAACTACAAAAAGTATGATTTTTCAGTCTCACCATCTGTTTCTGTTGTCCATCCTTTCCCATCCATCTCCCTGAGGATAGTCTATCAACATGATCCTGATCAAGTACACAGAGGGATGCCAAGGCCAGCCACAGCTATTGAAAGGCAAAGGAAGAATTAAATGTTTTAGAAATACTAAAGAAGAAAAAAAGCCACAAATATTAAAAATATAAACTCTGGCAGACAAGAATGTCACTGTTACCTGCAAACTGTATCCTTTTTAGCTGAAGCCTGCCCATACAGTGCGTTTTTATTTTCCAAAAGAAGTCAAAAACACAAGAAAACTTACTGAACTTTTGGGAATTACCTTGTTTCTTTATGGTCATAAATACAGTAGTTAGCACACAAAAGAGAGAAACAGCGAAGAACTATCCACCAGAGTAGATTATAGAGAACTATGGCAAATACAGATTTGCATATCACTGCCAAACACTGCAGGCTTTGGGGGACAAGAAGAAATTCAAGGACACCGACTAATTAAAAAAACCAAACCAACAAAACCTTAGCTCAGTGAGGTTGGTTTCCCTACGTTCTTTCCTCACTGCACAGGACATTTGAGATTACCTAGAAAAGGGTTATGAGATAGCTGTTCTTTAGAGGAAGCTCTTCTCTCCTCCTCTCCATTAACTACAGTGAAATCCTACAGCTACATGAGGATCATTTGTTGGTAGGCCTGCAACCCAAACTCAAAATGACAGTTGTATTTTGCAATAGTTTTTGATCAAAGGTTTAATTTGAACAAAATGGCTTTAATGGAAAACTCTACTAGACTCTCCCCAAAAATGCACACCTCCATGACAGAACTAAGTTCATTCACAAGGAGAGCTGGGTTGTCGTTCAGGGCTCCTCTGAGACCTGCTTAAACTAACACAGTGACAGCAGGAGCTGGTGGTACTCTGAGACCATGTCTTGCAAAAAGCAAAAAATATATGTGTAAGGGGATGAAAAGGACAACTGCCAGAGCCTTTTCAGATGGAAACCAACATGAGTGTCAAATGCTTGTAACTATTGCAAACCTCTTCTCTAACATGTAATTATTATGCTTCAGCAGCCGAAATCTATACTCCCTAGGATGGCAGGAATGTCATAATTTACAAGTATGCTTTTCATGGTATTTCAAGTAATAAGTTAAGTTAGTCCAAGTTTCTATAAAAGAGTCTTGGAAGAAGTAAAGACAAAGAAAGAAAACACAACAAAACTAACTACTCCAGGTAAATAATAAATGGCTCAGCAAATGATTTTTCATTTCGAGACTAAAACACAGATGAAGCTTAGCTTAGTTGTCCTAGAGAATATTTGTTATTGAGTGTTTTCATAATAGCCTTGAGATGTCGCAGCTGATGACCAAGTCGTCAAACTACTTAAAATAATCATGCTGAGAGCTGGAAAAAGACAGCTGATACATACTGTGCACTTTTCCACACAGATGATCTCAAATTTAGTAAAAGGCAAGTATCACAAACTTAAAGCAGAATTACCTCAAGGATAAAACCTCAAGTGCATAAGCATAACACTCTTCATTACTTGGGAGGTACCCAAGATACATATTTAATCAAAATTCAGTTTTTACTGGTGGATTTCTGCCCCAAAGAAGAAAACTCAATCTGCTGTGACACAGAGAAAGCAAGACTTTTATTAGGACAAACTTATTAGTAATTTATTAGTGATTGCCTTAGTTAGGATACCTGCCCATTATGCACAAAGAATATTTGGAGAATATAAACTGTATATTGTACACATTGTTTCCTGAAACAACTTGTATAAGGAAGTTTTTTCTAAAATACAGGAAGGCCTTTGGATGGGCTCCTACTGCACATTTACGACGAACCAATGTTAAGTTTAGTAAAGTTCTTACTCTGGTTGTTGCAATGCACCTCACTGGTGATCTGTATTCTTCTTCCATTTTGGTCAGAGCTATGATGGTTTCAGCAATAGCATTCTTTGTCACGCGGGACCAAGCTTCTGACAGATGACCCTGTTAAAGAGGAAACTCAATTATTACAACTTTTATTAAGAACAACTAAAACTGTAATTAAAGCTGCTATGAGCAACATCAGGTTAGGATCTCAAGCTAGAATAGAAAAAGAGTAAGTAAGGGATGACTTGACAAATCAGTTGTTTTCAAATCAGACAGATCTGGTAAAAAATAGTCCTCAAATACTCAGGTGACTAATTGAGCTAGTCTCTGAGCAACCACTGTAGTAGCTAACTTGGAATAGGTATAGGGCATACGATTTGAAGAATGAAAGGGCATATTCCTAATGCCCATTCCCTCCTTCCTGAGAAAGAAAGATGCAGAGCTGGAGCAGAAGTGACTGTGAACAACGCACAGATTACAGTGGGTTCTTAGTGAAATCAGCTTCACTCACCTAGCTCGGCCTTCCTGAATACTCTCCACAGTATTTGGAAGAAATAAAGAAGAGTATGCCGGAAACATTAGAACTATAGCATTCTTTCCAAACCAGCCTTAAAGATTTTGAGCATATGGCTGACTGATACTCTAAAGTTCCTGATTCAGACTGCTGAACCTTTAAATTCTTCATAGAAACTCTAAATTTCTAAACCTCATGCTAAAGGTAACAGAAATAATTGAGACTCACTGCACTCTAAAAGGAAGATACAGTGACTAACTCAGATGTAGGTACCTACACACTGCAAATGTTGAAAAGGTTAAGTGAAAGGAATCACATTTGTAACTCTTTACAAAGTGGCTAGTAAGACTGATGTCACCCTACTGATAATCAGCAGCTCTACAAAGCCTCAAAGAAAGGTTTTTTTAAACTAGGACCTCTCTATTCCTCCATCCTCTTTTGGGTAACAGGACTGAACCCCTAAGTAAGTTCTGAGCATGCCTAAACCACAGAGGTCCCTTACAAAACATAATCAAGAAATGTTATTACTCCCACCCTTGAATGTCCTCAGTCGGCTCTCCCTCACCTAGAATGAAAGGGAATAAAGTTGATCTCTTCTTCATACAAGAGGAGAGGAGGGTCCTTATTGTTTGGCTGCTGACTACTTCAGAGTAAACTCAGTCCCAATCATTCCTTTAAGAGCTAGTAAAATTTAAGTATGAAATTCAGAATCTACTGAAAGAGGGATTTACATCCCCATCTGAGAGGACTACAATTTATCTGACTGACTTGAACTCTTTCTTTTTTTCCAATAAATAGTTAAATATTCATTCAAAGTACAGTGGCTTAAACACGAGAATTCAAGACCCACACCAGTATACTGAATAGCCAGCACTACTGGAAAACTATCCACTATGTGGGAGATGGAGCCTAGCATACTCTGGATACGTATACAAGTTGCCATATCTGACTCCAGAGCTTTAAAAACTTTCCTACTACTGCTGCAATGGTTTTGGAGAACCAGGTATTACCAAATGCAACAGTTTCATGAGTGAAGGTCTTGAATGGCCAGAGAAGCTGCGTAGACAAAAATACAAGCATCTGATTCCAGTCAGCCAGCATTTTCTTTCTACTATTTTTGTTTTATTCCTGGCAAAGGTCTCTGCTCAGCTTAGTTTTAATCAGCTGTTCATTAAGGGACAGGCTCTCCCATCATCATGAGAGGCAGGATCTCATAAAACAAGGGCCATGGAGTTTGCTTGAAAAGATTTGCCTAGTACTATTTAAAAATGCTGCAGAAGAGAATCCACTATTTCCCCGATGTTTTCCTACTTACCCAAAGCATACGTACCAACATTGGCTACAAATGATACTGACAACAATCCTTAAAATAAAAAAAAGTACTGAACAAATTACTCTCTCCCTCCCCAATCCATTCTCAATATATGTTGCATCCTACACAGTGAAATAGGTGGAGTGTCTGTGCATGTCCACAGAAGAACAATAAAGCTCGTGAAGGGTCTGGAGCACAAGTCTTATGAGAAACAGCTTAGGGAACGGGGGTTGTTTAGTCTGGAGAAAAAGAGGCTCAGGGGAGACCTTATCACTCTCTATAACTACCTGAAAGGAGGTTGTACTGAGGTGGGTGTTGGTTTCTTCTCCCAAGTAACAAGTGATAGGACAAGAGGAAATGGCCTCAAATTGCACCAGCAGAGGTTTAGATTGGATATTAGGAAAAATTCCTTCACTGAAAGGGTAATCAAGTGTTGGAACAGACTGCCCAGGTAGGTGGTGGAGTCACCATCTCTGGAGATATTTAGAAGACCAGTAGATGTGGTGCTTAGGAACATGGTTTATTGGTGGACTTGGCAGTGCTAGGTTAATGGTTGGACTTGATGATCTTAAAGGTCTTTTCCAATCTAAATGATTCTATGATTCTATATGGGCATATATCTACAGGGGGCACCATGTTAATCCTAACATTTACTACCTTCTGAGCACTTGTCTTTTCAACTGTTTTTTTTTTTTTTTTTCTCATAGTTTTTATATGCAGTTTCCTAAAATGTGGCTAAAGTAAGCAGAAACAAAAATCCATGATGTGGAATCACAGTGGTACCTACAACAGACCTTTCCCCTCCCGCTTCCAGTCACTGGAACAACTGAAGCAAAGACTAAGGGATCATTTTATGCATGGACCAGCACTGCTGAGTGATGATACACACTTTAATTGTAACTCTTAATAAAAGATGAACTGTGAGATTCTGAAATCTTGCGGTCAAAATCAACAGTAGCAATTGCAGAGAATTCCCATCCAGCTTAAGCAACTTTGAGATGGCATCTCCTTAATCTAAGCACAGTGAATGCTTCAGAAAATAGGACTCCAAAGCTGAACATACTGAAACAGCTTTGAAAGGGTAATCAGAGAGGAAAATCTGAGTCATTTAGAGCATCTCACCGAAATAGGTACAGAATTAAGGAAAACAAAAACAATCTCTCAACTAAACTCCTCTCCTCTAAACATACACAAAACCAATATAGTTTCTGGGAAATAGCTGAGTCACTATTCATCAAATTCTTCTGCCAAAAAACTTATGTGAAGCAGATACAACTATGGAAAATTTCAGTCCAGATGATTTAAGTAATAAACAAACTACAGATGTAGATTTCAGTAAGATGGAAATAAGTCAATCTTAATATGCAGTCTTAACCAGAAATTCCACATATAAAATCTATGTACAGTTATGGGAAAACAACAATTTTTTTCTTACTCCATAGAGTAAGATACTTTTTACTTTTCAATTGGGAGTTCTGAGTGCTCAAGATTTAAAGGGCTTCTGAGTTAATAATGTGGAAAATGACCCAGAATTATTGCTTACTACTTAAATTTCTGGTACAAGTGACTTATTTCAAAGCCTATTTCAATACTGGGTTTCTGTTTAGCAGAATCAGAGCTCAGTTCCTACTGCTCCTAGGCCTAGACTTTACCCAGAAGGCTACACCTTTTTCTTCTTGAGACCTACTGACATTTAACAGCTCAACCCAATACTAACTGTAATGGAAAGTAATGAAAAAATGTACTCTTCATTATCAGAAATGTTTGAACAGCCTCCACACATTTAACAGATAGAAACTTACTGCTGCCATGTCTTTGATGAGTTTAATAATGATCTCTGAAATCTGTGTAGGTGTTGAACCCTTCATCCACCAATGGCTTTCACCTCGCCGAATGTAGCTGCAAAAGTCATACAGCAATATGTTAAATTAATCCAAATACTTAGTTACTATTCGTCAAAATCCATCACCAAGAAATAGTGCACATATTCAGCATATGATAGGTTGTAGGTTTTCAGATTTATTTTTGTGTTGTTTTTTTTTTGTTTTTGAAATCAAAGTCACTAATAACATGACTCATACTGTCAAAGCATTATACAATTTTTTTCCATTTAAAAAACAAGTACTATAAAAGACAACATAAGTGACTTCAAATAATGTAATTATTTTATGCCTTTGGCTTGAGAATATATACATATTTTTCAACAAACCTGGAATTGAAGATCATTGGAAGCGTGACTGTAGTAACTCCTTTGCCTGCAGCAGTGCCAGCCGTCCCTGTTATAGTTGTTCCTTTGGCTTTTAGCTGTACAGTGAGAGCTTTGGCAATGCATCCCAAAAACATGTCTAAGATACCTAGTTTATTCCAATCTCCTTTTTCTGTTGAGTGAATGATATCACTTATATCTGCTGGTGGAAGAGACTTCACTCCTATAATACTAGCCAGGCGACTCGGAGTTACCTCGGGCAAAACGCGTCTTAGCAATGATGTTACCTGAAGAAAAAAATCAGAACACCACAATTCTTACCAAGACAGTGGAGTTTTCAAACAAAATCAAATAAAGGTCTGTCTTCTTCTTCACAAGTTATTTCAGTAAGAAGGATTAAATCTGCATTCTGTACTTAAATAACACCTGAAAAAAATTCTGTAAGGTTTCTATCTTGTTTTGAAGTGTTTACTAATATACCCAGTGAGACAAGGACAAAGAGTCCAGAACCAATCTCACCCAAACAATACTTTGTCTTTATATAATGAAAAAATTTTCCTAGTGCTGAACTTAAGATAACAGTGATACAGATGTTTGTACAACTCTGATATGCTTGTATGTTACAGACATGTTACCCACTTTGTGTATAATCTTTTGATACATATCTTTAGATATCATCTTTAGATGTCAGAAACTCCGTGGCAGAACCATTAGAGACACTTTATACTTCTCAAAACCAAGTACTTGCCTTGAGGTACTGAGAGTCATGATACTTTTCTCTCCTGCATTTAGTTTTCCTTATGATATTCTAACTGGAATTTCTGGAAAAGGAAATCTGTGCCAATTGCTCTGGATCTAACAGAAGCTGTCTTCAAATGATATGCTTCAACCTTACTATGTGGTGGAACTGGGGTTGCAATTGGCTGCATCATGCAAAGTTTGGTCTAAATCAGGATGTGTGAAAGCTTAAGGAGTTAACATTTCATATCTAATTTCTCAGGCCTTCAATATTCTCTCGAAAAACTGTTTATGTTTTAAGAAAAAAAAAAAACAGTATTTTGAATATCTGCAATATATCAGGATTACTAAGTAGGGCACTATCTGCCTCCAGGCAAACTGAGATGTGTCATTGTAACAGTTCAGAAAATTGGAAAAAGAAAAGTAAAGAGTATAAGACAAAACATTCTGAAACAGGAATTAAAAATCCACCTAGAGAAGGCATACCAGCTAGCAACAAGCTACTGCATTAACTGTACTAAAGCAAATATTTTTATATATCTAAACATTTATGTTATAGTATGTGCATATAAATACACATATACTCAGACAGAGAACATTCAGCTTCAGAAAGAAGCACATACTAAAGTTCTACCTGAGAATACCAAGAGTAAAAAGGAATTGTCTAGTTCCACACTACTACACTCACAGCATACACACGTGCTAAGGACTCACGCCAGATCGGTAACAGACGCTGCTAATTAAAAACCTCTCATCTTACTTATACAGTCTATATGGGCATTATACACATGCATAACATGGAATACCCCAAACACAATGGATTTTTAGGTCCTGTCCATTTGACAGATAGTTCAACCATGCTCTACCCATTCAAGGTTTAACCTCAACCAGTGAAGCCTCTGCTTCATCTGTTACAATGTTTTAGCAAGACACTCATCAGTTATCCCATAATTCTAGCTGTCACTGTGCCTTGAGGTCAAACACGATATTAAAAAAGCAAGAATTAACTATGGTCTCCTCAAACCACGCAAATATTTACCAACATTTTGAGCACATGCACTACTTATAAATGGAGATAACTATGTAGCTTTCTCACATCCTTTCCCCACAATGAAGTAGTGTGAGATCTTACTAAAAAACAAGCAGTCACCTCACTGGTCTCCTTCCACATCTGAAAATTTAACTGCTTTTTATAAGATTTCTTATTGCAATAAACAAACAAACCAGCTTTTAAACTTCATACATTTGAGAAATGGGAAATATTAAGAGATCTGGTATTTAAAAGGAGCATCTCTGGTTCTTGCAATTATATGTTATAATTCTGGACGATGCTGTTCTTTATAAATAAAGTAGACAAATGCAACACATGAACTTCAAGAAGTCTCTTTTTTGGAATGTAGTACATAACACTGGTCTCAATTTAAGTGCTGCCAGTCACAAGGCACTGCCAACTTCAGAAACTGAACTTGCACCTTAAAAAAGAGAATTCTTAGTCATTGCAACAGAAAGGATATACCTGACAAACCGAACCTGCGTAATAGGATATCAATGAATCTGTTGAAAACATGAACAACTGGGCTACTGTGAAGTTCGGATTCACTGAAGAATCATTCGCAACATCACTCCAAAATTTAGGCTGTGTGCTTATGTAAATACCCCATTAATACACACAAAATGACTAATTGCTCTTGTGCATCCTACTTCATTTCAGTAACAACTCCTGCCAAGCAAACCGTAAGCCCCTTTGTTGTATGGTTTGAGAACGCATTCTATCCTGCCCTATTCAAAATCCTTCAGAAAAAGGACAAGAAAGGTAAAGAGTGATATTACTCAAAGGCATTTTAGAATAGTCTGCTGATGTAGGTTCATAATGACACAAGTGTTAATTAAGCAATTTTGGGTTCCTACACTTCAGTTCTACCTCTTGGGGACAAAGCATTACAAACTTACTCAAAAATGAGTTTGTTGTAATTGCATAAGTATAGCCTTCAATGTCTTCAACACTGTTTGTGCTTCCTACAAATAGTTTTATGCAGTCAAATTGTGGAGGTGCTGGAGTACAGAAAGATTTATATCTCAAAGACGTAAAACTTTATCCTTTTAACCTCATTCAAAAACTGAGAAAAAAAAAAACAAAATGTGACACTTCAATTAAAAAAATTCTGTAATTTGTTTTTAAACGTTTGTAAATTTGTATTTGCCCTCTCCTCATGATTGCAATAACAAAATGAGTTGTTTTATTTACAGTTATTACCTATGTGGAATATAGGCATGATCTGAGTATGACTGGGACGACACTTTTGAAGCAAAAACATAAAACTATTTCACGAAAACGTAAGTTCTAAGACATATTATACTATCACGCACACAATTATGGAATTCTAAAGACTTTTTTTCTATGAATACCAAGATAGACAAGGAACAGTTGGCACTCACCTGTCTCTGTACCCTGGGAGAAGCAGTGTGCAGTAATGAGAAGAGATCCTGGAGCAGAGTCAGCTGCTGAGCCAGGTACTGCCGCCCTACATTGGAACCGCTCAATGCCAGAACCATCGACAGCAGCTCAAAGCAATAAGCATCAGAAGAAGCATCTTCATCATTAGGCTGCGAGTTGGCGTTCTCTTTGCTAGAGATGGCATGCTCCCATTCTTCACGCACACGGGTTGCTTCCATTCGTATGGCCTGGACTATATGAGCACATACCTATCCAAACAGAATACAGATACATAGAAACTCTTAAAAACTTTTAGAAAGTGAAAGAGAGAGTGTTTTAGGTATCTTCACAACTATGACTAAAATGGAAAGCCTGTGGAATTTGGCCTGTGCTGAATTACTTTTCAACATAAATTCAAATGAAGAATAAAATTTAAATTTAGAGTAAAGATTGGATAAAATTCTTTAGAATTAAGATTTAGATTTAATACTGGATTTGCTTATCTTCATTCTGGAAAATCTAATTTTTTATTTTTTTTTTTTCAGTTCCTGCAATTAAAAAAAAAACAAACACACATACAGAAAATCCCAAAGAAATACATTTACTCAACACTCACAAAAGAAAAAGACTTATTAAAAGACTCCTTGGTTCAGTTTGCTATCTAGGAAGCTAAAAAATTTTAGAAACTGTATTTTAATTTTACCAATAGCATGTTAAAAAGTGTTCTTAAGATATTTTAAAGTTTGCCAAGATGGGTGATAAAAAAGTAGATTCTGTATGACACTAAACTAACAAACTTCAAAATTAATGTAATACTTCTTGTACAACTGTGAAAATCTTTCCAGCCATGTTTGTCTTGTGACTGATGTAGTAACAATATAAAAGATGCTTTAGTTGGTATATTTTAAAAAAATTAAGTATTCAAAAGAAAAAGCATACTCTAACTGCTGCTTTATATTAAGAAAAACAAAGGAAAGCGAGAAAAACCACAAAGCCAAACTTTCACTCACTGCAGGAAAGACTAATTTAAGAATCTATGCACTGATTACATTTTTAGGATGAAATTTTATCAAACCCAAATACTTTTTGATGATAGAAATAAGGGAAACGGTGCAAAACTAAGGATCTACACTCTGACACTGAACCTCTCCTAGAAATCTGAGAGGATCTACTATTATTCTATTATTACCAGCAAACATGAATAAGTACCATTTACAACTCAATTCTAAAACTTTTCTTTTAAAATTGAATCTAATAGGATAGAGTATTTAATCCTATTAGAATGGATTTTCTCAGTGTTAATTCAGCAGATTTTTCATATAAAACGCGCACACGTACTATTTAAAATGTAACCCAAAACTTGATTATAAAGAACAAAGAACTGAAAATGTCAAGTAAAAGGTACTATATTCACTGAAAATCACAGAATCATAAAATGGTTTGGGTTGAAAAGGACCTTAAAAATGATCCAATTGCAAACCCCCTGCCATGGCCAGGGATACCTTCCACTAGATCAAGTCGCTCAAAGCCCCAACCAACCTGGCCTTGAATGTTTCCACGGATGGGGCACCCACAGCTTCTCTGGGCAACCTGTTCCAGTGCCTCAGCACCCTCACAGTAAATAATTTCTTCCTTAGGTCTAATCTAAATCTACCCTCTCTTAGTTTAAAGCCATTACCCCTTGTCCTATCACGACATGCCCTTGTCAAAAGTCGCTCCTCCCGAGCTTTCTTGTACATCCCCTTTAGGTACTGAAAGGCTGCTACAGGGTCTCCCTGGAGCCTTCTCTTCTCCAGGATGAACAGTCCCAACTCTCTCAGCCTGTCTTCACAGGAGAGGTACACATATTTATTAGCACACAAACAGTTAATCTTCAAAGCAATTCAGAATGAACAAACCTGCTTCTGCAAATTTGTCAGTTTGCTCCGGCTGAATATGATCCCTACCATATGCTCCTTCAGGTCTGCATCTGATGTTGCCTTCAAAAAAAGCATATTAATATTAGATCAAGAGTTTTGAGAACATTTCTTAATTACTGTAGCAATTAACATGCAATATAAATAAACTTTGTTCTAACAGTTTGTAGCTTTTTGTTACAGAGAAATAAGATCTATAAGCAAGATCAATTCAACTATGGTTAATAAATACCTCTTAGATGTATTTACTTTCTTTCTCTTTATAAGAGGAAATTCGAGCATGAAATAAAAGAAAATAATCAATAAGCAAAACAAGTGAAGTACAAGTATCTGAGATTTAGCCTCTTCACGTAGCTTAATACAATCACTGATGAAGTCTTTGTAAAGCAGTGCACAGAATATAGTTTTCAGTTTATATATTTCATAATAAAAGAATCAGGGAACACCCAATTAAGTTATCACACAGCAGGCGAGGAAAATACGCTTTTACAAAATGAGTAATTCAGTCAAGGAACTTATTGGCACAAGGTATTGGGTAGAGCAAACACATATATCATCTGAAAAATGAAATTTCTTTCATTAAAGACAGTCTAGTTTTGGCTATTAAATGTGACAGTTCAGATACAGTGACCTTTTCAGGAATACTGCTTAAACTATCCTTGCTGGAAGACAGGAGAATATACTAGGAAAAAGGATACCAGTGCAGTTTCTTGATACTTTTTTTCTAAACATCCAGCAGAGCCCCTCTTAAGGCGAAAGATAATAGGCAAGATGGACTTTCAAGCTGACTGTTATTGCAGGTGTTAAGTACTTCTGCAATTGTAGGCATAATGTGCACCACCATTACTACGAGGTTTCCACTAAATGCATATGCTCTAATTATAATTTACTAATCAATGATAATTATTTAAAAAAAATAAAGCAATTGTGACCTTTTACTTCTGTTTTCATCTGAAAATTATGTAGCATAAGACATAGGACAAATACTAAAAACCATCCTGGATCATTTTTTCAGCAAAGTATTATTGATAGAATACAAATAAATACATTGTGTACTTTTTCTTCTCCTTCTGGGGAAGATAACAGTGCTTTTTCTTCTTGTTCTGGGGTTGGCTCAGCATCTCCAGAGATGAGTTTTCCAAATACCTGGGGGAAAGACGGTGACAATTAGTTTGTCTTAAAGACAAACTTGTGCAGATGTGACATTTTACATGAAAACATAAAGCACTCAAAGTCTATGATTTAGAGTAACTTTCACCATGCAGTGAAGCATTAATATCCCACCTGAGATGTAATAAGTCGGAATACTCGCAGCGTCTCAGATTCACAGTTTCTTTGTTGAGCTACACTTGCAGAAATCTGGCCTGCTATTTTAATGCTTTCACCATCTTTCCATCCAAGAATTTTCACTTGTCGTACTCTTAATGTGTTCTCTGGACCCTTCAATTCAATTTTGATGATGTGATTATCACCGCCAGGAAGCTCACTTGTTACCCAGCCAATGTGTCTTGAATCCAAGTCTACCTATTAAACAGGAATATAAAGATGGGAACTGACATTACATTAAACAAAAAGTTACCTACCTCTAAAACAAACTCATCATGTATCACTGAAACCAATACAGTGTTCGCTATGAAATTTTCATCCTGAGCAGTAAGACTACCATGTTTACTTATAAAATATTCAACTTCATAAATTCAGATTAAAAAATTTATCAAACTTAAAAAAACCCAACATATAGCCATTTATTTTTTTTGTCTTTAAAGCCTATTAGAAATAGTGGCCTATCTATCCCTTTAGGAACAGTTCATATCCTCAAAAAACCACTTTGAACTAATTACTCACTACTTTCAATTTAAAAAAAAAAAGTCACTATAATTTAACTGAAAATCTAACACAGAATTATTAGTAGTTAAGTTATTTAATCCCTATTAACATAAACCCCTGCCAAAGAAATTGTAACTCTGTGGAAGTCAGTATCTGATAGCCTCATCAAGAGATGCAGGACTTAATTGTAAAAAAGACAGATTAACTGTATCAAATCAAGTTTATTTTAAAATAAATACGGTTTAAAAAATTAACGTAAATAATGTTATATGATTTAAACTGTGATGTCACTACTGGATGCCAAAATCCAATAAGGTACAGTACCTCACATCACTGCTCTGAGCAGCTCAAGTGGGCTTCCGTTACAGTTGGCCTAAGCCAAGTGAGCCCTCTCTCCTATCCATAGACTTATTTATAAACAAGCTA
The DNA here is from genome assembly GCA_009806455.1 of Tetrax tetrax. Classification (NCBI taxonomy): domain Eukaryota; kingdom Metazoa; phylum Chordata; class Aves; order Otidiformes; family Otididae; genus Tetrax; species Tetrax tetrax. The sequence goes on along the minus strand of WHYT01016470.1, from coordinate 143,847 downwards.
ATATTTGTTCTTTACCATTCCTACACTAATTCTCTGTCTGCATTGAACTGTGCTGCAGCAGACAAAACTGACTTTTTTTTTTTTTTTTCCTTAAAAAAAAACACTATGAGACAGGATATGTGTGAGTTAGGGTATAGTATATGGGTGTGTTTGAAGACAAAAAACCTGTTGGAGAAGTGTCAGAGGATTGTTCAGCAAAGAGGGAGCAAAGCTGAATCAAGTCCTGCTTGCCTTCTGGGAGTGAATCAGCCCTGGAAAAATGCCTGGGCACTGTGTTTGAGCAGACAGAAACAAGGCCAGGGAGCAAGCTAACAAGCCAGATGAATGATCATGAGTCCAGCACCTGAGCTCTGCCATGGCCTTCTTTTATTCAGCTGGATAGCCAGGCATATCAACTCAGCCTTCTCACCAAAAAAAAGAATTCTCCAAGAGGCGTGTGTGTGTCTCTCTATAATTCGTATCTATGTATGGACTCATGGAGAAATACAGACACACGCACACACAAACTTTGTATCTGTCTACATATACACACACACTGACACTTCACTGTTTAGTACGAGTCCTCTGTACAAAGTTTTGTTTCTTCAGACTTGTAAGATCTTTTGGAGCTGTATCTTTGCCTTAAATGCTCACTGCTGACAAAAGGTAGGGAAAAGCAAACTATCTCTCTATAATAAGATAATGCTGCTTCTGGAAGAATTTTACCACCGATTGTCAAAAATCCCAACAGTAAGGTTTTTGGCCCAAAATAGTAACTGCCTGCTTGAAACCTTAAATATCTTTGATGACTCACATCAGTGTCAAACTAAAAACCATTGCTCTCCATGTTAAAAAAAAAAAAATGCATCTATCACTTGGCTTAGCAACAGAAGTACAAAGATCAAATACCATTCTGAACTCGAGTGTCCAGAAAGAAGTCTTCAGCTACCTGAAGTTGAGAGCCAAAAACATCATGGTAAAATGGATGCTATAAACATGTATTAGACCATGTAACTTGAAAAACTCATGTTGAGTGTAAATGACTTATTTTTTCCTCTCTCATGGCGTTCTGCTTCTGCTAACTCTTAAGCTGCATTGCGCTAATGAAAAATGATTTCATGAAGCAGACAAAACACAGTGACAGTGCAATACTAAGAAGCCACATAAAACTCTGCTATATGCAGAAAATCTCTGCTATATGCAGCCAAAAAAAGATAATTTTTCAATGTCAACTGTTAAAATGTTTACCTGCTTTATTCTGCAGAGATCTTCTACTGCCTTACCAGTTAGGAAGGTCATTGAAGTCACTTTGTTCTGCAACAGACAAGCAAAATAAGAACAAGACACTTAAACTGAGGACTATTCTGACTATTTCTTCTGTAGTAAGAGAGTACATACATAAAAAGATAGCTAAGTTGTTTCACTATGAAAAAAAAATTTTAAAAGTGATGAAACCCAAGGACAAAGAATTCCAAAGCACAGTTCTTTAAAAAAAAAAATTCTCCTTGTATTAAAAGCTTTAGTTGAAATAAAGATATATTTGTAACATTACTGTATGCATACATAAACATGAAGAAAAGTTCTTATGTCAATGTTTCCAGAAGTTGTGAGCAGAGAAAGTAACTTACAAAATTATTAAATGCCTGAAAATGCATCTGAAATTGAACAGCCACTGAGAATTAAGTTTCCTGGTCTGAGATTCGTGATCGTACCAGGTATTGCTTTCAAAACCACCGCAATTAGAAACTTTACTTTGAAATGCGAACTTCTGGATTAAAATTACAAACTGAACTGGACCAAGAAAATGGTGGCTGTTGATTGATAAATGTATGCAACTTTGATTCTGCATCTTCCACGAGAGACATTTCATTTCATTTTCCTCTTACCCCAAGATCTCTGGAATTGTCTACATGAACAGAAACGTAACGTGCATTGATTCCTTTTACACAGTTAATTGTGATGTTTTTGGTTTTGTTTTTGTCTTCATCTCCTGACTCCCAGAACGTTTCTGTAGACCCATCTGTTAAACTACCAATCATGGCAGGTCGGCTTGATGTTTTAATATCAACAATGCTGGTTAGGTCTTTTAGACAAACCACTATACACAGTTCCTGTGAAAACAAATGAAAATATTTAAAATACCTGAAAATAAGCCCAAATACAGCTATTATTTACAATTTTTAAAACCGTACAGACATTTCTATTCTGAGGAATATGCTCTCTAAATTAAAGAAAAAAATAGTCATTTGTTGGTTCAAAGTATTTGGTATTTGGTCTTTTAAACCAAAGGAAATTTTAATAGCTAACGGTTGAATATATTAGTAAATGCCTAAATGTATTCATAAATGGAAGAAAACACCTTAAAGATATTCATCAGGTGTATTAATTTCTGCTTCTCCAAATAAAAGGAAAAAAAAATACTTGAACAATTAAGAATTGGAAGTACACAGCATCTAAAATATGAACTAACTCAATGGACCAAATGAATTAACTAAATGAACTATAAGAGATCCTCAGTGTACTTGCAAACAAGCACTTAAAAGCCCTGCTCCAAAATTTAGGTTTGAGTGATATACAGGCTAAGGATCAATATTTGAACCTCAAAAGCTAAATATGAGAACCTGAATATCAGCAACCAAGATCCCAAACTGAGACACATTCAAGGAAATAACACATTGCAATAAATAATGTTTTAATTCAAACAGAACGATCATAGGAAATACAGGGTCTTCATAATTGATCTCTGCTTCTGAGAGGTGAAATACTTGCCTGATTCATTACTTCAAAACCAGACTGAATACTGATACTGAAACTCTCTTCGCTATCTCCATCATCAGATTTAGACAAAATATTGTTGATATGATGAAAAACATTGCTCTGGTGCAGGAACTGGTGATCAGATTGTTTGAACTTGAGACTCCAGCACCTGAAAACACATTTAGAGGACTATGAAATTCTGAATATTGTTTAAAAGACAAACTACCAGTGAAACTACTAATCAAATTTTTGCTTCTCAAAATATTTTCTATAAACCTTGTTTAGCCCCACTTGGGACCAAACTACACAGTTTTACACTCACTCTCACCACCCTCTGAGGGAATAGGGGAGAGCTAATATAACAAAAAAGGCTTGAGGTTTCAGATAAGGACAGGGAGAGATCATTGAACTTACTGTTACGGACAAAACAGATTTGACTTCAGGAAAACTATTTATTTATTACTAGTAAAATCAAAGCAGGATAACGAGAACAAACAAAAAACAACTTCCCTCCACCCCTCCCTCTTCCCAGGCTTAACTTAATTTCAAATTATTTCTACCTCCTTCCCCCTTCCCTGTCCTGAGGAGCACAGGGAGGAAGAGTGAATAGGGGTTATGGTCAGTTCATCACTTGTCATTTTTTCAACACTCCCTCCTCCTCAGAGGAAGAACTCCTCACATTCCTCCTCTGCTCCAGCATGGGAGGACGAGCTACAGTCCTTCATGAACTGCTCCAGCATGTGGTCCTTTTCCACGGGTACAGTCCCTTAGAACAGCTGCCCCAGCGCAGGTCCTCCACAGGCCACAGCCTCCTTCAGGCCTCCATCTGCCCCCAGCATGGGGTCCTCTGTGGGGTCCAAGTGGATCTCTGCTCCTCCGTGGGCCTCCATGGGCTGCAGGGGGACAGCCTGCTCCACCATGGGCTGCACGGGAATCTTGTCAGGAGTGACTTTATTCCTCCCCCTCCTTCTTCACTGACCTTGGCATTCACAGCCATTCCTCTCAATAACTTTTTCACAATCAAGCCCAGGCAGACCTCTCTCAGGTTCTCTTCACATCTCCTCTCCACTTCTTGCAGCTGGAGTGGGCCAAGTCGGGCCCAGACGGCCGCCTGGCAGGAGGCCTGAGGGTGAGGGCCTCAAGGCCCACAAGGCTCGCACCTCCCCCTCTCTGCCCCTGCTTCTGCTTCTTCACTCCTTTTTTTCTCCCCCCTCACCCCCACCTCCCCCCCAGTTTTCCCCTTCTTAAATACTTTATCAGAGAGGCATTATCACTGTTGCCAGTAAGCTTGGCCCTGGCCAGCAGCAGGTCCACCCTAGACCTAGCCAGGTCCACTGGCCAAAGGGGAAACTCCTAGCCGCTTCTCACAGAAGCTGCCACTGTAGTCCCCGCCCCCGCCACGCAAAACCAGCACAAACCTTTAACTTCAAATTATCAGATCTTAAGTGTTTCTATGTATTATTTTGAGGAAGGTAGGAGTAAACTTTTCTCAGAATTTTAAAAGTGAACAGAATCATTATTATTCAATTTGTATCTTTAAGACAGATAGACAGGAAAAATTTCAAACAGTTTAAGGATACTAGGCAGATGACACATTTCTGAGAAAAAGTTGTTATCCTACCATGCACATACACACAGATACTACCATATTATGGTAGAATATGTTTTGGGTTTGTGGTTTCTTGGGTTCCTCCCCTCCCCCATAGCGGATACAGTACAGAATTTAAGAGAAAACACATTTTTCTCTACAAAGTCTTTTATATTAGTATTCAAATGTATAAGCACATACATACATGTTTTACATGTGTCTTTCCTATGCGTAAGCGTAGACACATTCCTTTTTTTGCGCAGGCACATTAAGTTATTTCAGACTTCCTATCTACATTGCCAAATCTTTTCATCTATAATGTTAAAATGTTTCCAGTCTTTTAAGAATTTTCTTAATTTGTGCTTACCTTAAGGCCATTTGCTGTAATGCACTACCACTGGGAAGAGACATCATAAGATCAGAGATCGTCTGGAGAAGGCGATGAAAAGTGTGGGGTAATGGGTGAGCCGCTTCGCCAGCAATCACTATATCTGACAGAGGATGTTCACATACTCTTGTGTCTTTTTCCTAAGATGCAAAGCAATTTGTATATTGTTAACAGACTTTCAGAGACAAAAAAAAAAGGTTAAATAAGCAGAAATAAAAACATTTATGATATTTGGTTTAAGAATAAATGCAACAAGTCTATAATGAATGTGAACTTCAAAGCAGGTCCTGTCAGAGAATTTTCACAGTAACAAGTTATATATGTAGACAGAATGAGGAATTTGAGAAGTATACTGAGTACTACCACATAATTCTCATGATTTAAAGATGTGAAACATTACATTGCAATAATTTGAAAACAAACAAACTAGAAAAAAAATAACATATTCTAGCTGTCAATAACTTTTTTGAGCAGCAAAACCATTACAAAGTTCCTAATTAAGCTAACGTTATCAGACGCTTTATTTCATTAGCACTGTGAAAATAATGATTCTTAGTTAAGGTGTGTCAGTATCAGAACAGCTGTGAATTGGGAGCCAAGATCCACTGGGCAGTGGATACGAAGGTAAAGGCAGAGGACCAAAGAGGATGAGGGCCAGCAACATGTGTTATGGGGAAGAGTAGCAGAGAAAGAGAAGGAGGTTCTGATCATGATATCCTATTTCAGGAGGCAGGGAAATACTCATCTATGAAGGATACAAACTGTTTCCTCTGCTTCTTTTTAAAAAGAAAAGCTGATTCTGCTTGAATTATGGAACCCCAGCTGCATTGCCCTCAAGATACTGATATCCAAAGCCATTTTCAAACTTATTATTTTAAATCCATTAAACTGTCTATGTATACACTTGCAAGTAGATTGCCCACAGATTTCAATTGCTTGAATGCCTAGAAATGATATGGTGTCATTTGAAATGAATTTTAGGCACATGCTTACCTAGACAAGAATCATAAAGCCAGACATTTCTCTTATTTTCCTGGAGGGTGTCATGGGGTAAAGTGTACTCAGTGTATGAAGTACGAGTGTGGGATTGAACTCTACACTACATATAATCAATTATTCAGAAGAAGTTCAGAGCCTAGGTATTCCCTTTCCCCTCAAGGATCCTACCTACACAGACAGCATCCCGTTCCCCGTCCCCTCTGCAGCTTAGTAATTCTTGTATTGTGTTCTGCTTTAGCAAGGACATTGCCCTTAAACGTACATACTATATGCTAAACCATTTATGGTTCTAGAACCCTATCCTCCATTTTTATGGAATTCATCACTGGGATTTCTCACCCTCTTCCAGTATATTAAAATATGTAATAATATTTTACATAAGCAAATGAATCCCCGTTGGGGAAAAGCACCAAACTGCCTTTGAATTATTACATTGTGTATGTGTATTTACATGGGTATTTTTGTATTTTTATCATATGATCAGACTACTGAAGGAAGATGTGATTTGAATACACATCACTTGAGTTACATTTAAGAATTAGCTGAGAACTGCTGCCAGTTGTTTGGTTTGGGGTTGGTTTTTTTTAACACATAATAAAATATTTCTAAAATGATGACAAAATCAACAGAGATACTGTATTCAAGAAAGGAACGCTGAACCTCACTTACTTGTTCTGCATTTTCTTTATTTGATTTATTTTCTTCATCCTCCTCTTCTTCAGGCTCTACAGGTGCAGGAGTCAGGGAAGCCACAAAATGCCACAAAATATCATGAAGAGAAGTTGTTTGAATGACATTACAAAGAAGCCAGTTGAAAGCCTAAAATAAAATATACACGAATTATCAATTGGTTAAGCAAATCTGGAGTAAAACCATTTCTTAAACCATGTATGGAGGTGCACTGATGCTTTTAGACAGGCAAATCATAATGGAGAGGTCTTCTAGTAAGGCACATTCCTCTGTAGCTACAACAGTTTATTAAAATGACAACTATATTGCAGGGGACATAGCAAAGCAATTTACAAGTGTCATACACAAAAATGAGTTCTTTGAAAAAAAGCTTTAAGGATGAAAAAGCAAAGTTCTTATGTATTTTCAGAGTTTACTACAGGATGAGGTGGCAGGCAGCACTCCTTACTACTCAAATTGGTTAAGAAAGACCCTTTTTAATTTAGAAAGCTATAGGCTGAGATTTGGTTTCCTTCTTTGGCCTCTGCCACTGACTGAATTAATCAAAACAATTCAGCCACTTGCAAAAAATCAACATAGTGGAGAAAAAAAGGTTTTTAAAAATTGTAGCATTCTTATATTCTTTTAAAAGCTGCACTGCTTCTGCATGTTAACATTTGGAAACTTGATGGGTGGTCTTAACAGCAGAGGTGTGTTTTTCACTTTGTCTGAGAAAATCCACCAATATTTTCACATGTTACAAATACGCCGTATACAAGTTCAGAAGAAACTTTAGTAAAGCTTAGCTGAAATGAACAAAAAAATTTGCCTCAATGAGGATATCTCTGGCAGTTTTTTATCGAAGCAACTGATCTTTAATAGATCTTTTGCTTGCGTATTCAGTACTTACATAACATGGGTAGCATTCACTCATCTCAGAAGGAAGCTGTGAACTATCTAGGTACTAACAGCATCAAAAGAATTCTAAAGAAAGAATACTCACTCCAAGATTTGAAAAAGGAATGGCAAGTAAGACCAAGAAGATGCTGAGCAAATTAGGAGAAAACAGGATTTGTGTAATTGATTTTTGTAGCCTTAATATTCTTTTATCAGGTATTTTCTACACAGTAGATATACTATTGAAGAAGGCTTACAGGCAACAGTTTCATATTCATAACTTTCAGCGTTAACAATACAAGTGAACTTTTAGAATAGGTTTACTGCACATCACAACATAATTATTATTTTTTTTTCATCTCTATAAAAATCCTTTTAAAAAAATTCAGAGACAGAGTTAACAAATGTCTTATTTTAATCATACAAGATCCATTAGTACATTAATACCTCCATGGCAAAGACTCGGCAAGCAGATTTCCGTAAGGCTTGTTTCATTGCTATTTCAAGTCCTTCAAGATCATGATGCTGGATTACAAATGCCAATACTGGCCACTGGAAATTTCGCTCTCCTTTGGAAAGAGAGCTGTGGGCGGAGATTAACCGAGAAAGTTCAGGAGATGGATGTCTCAGGAGAGAGGACCCCACTTCTATTCAAAAGCACAAAAATACGCATATATTAGATTCTTTGTGCATCTTAATTTTATAGCCACAGTAAAAATAAAACGTAATAGAGCAATTTTAGAACTGATACTTTTGTTGATTTTTTTCTATGAGAAAAATGTGCTTAAAAAAAAGCAAGATGGAAGAACGATGCTTCAACTGAGAAAGAAAATACCACTTTAACTTTTAAATCAAGCACAAAACATGCACCACAAATTTCAGAATTGCAGTAATTCCTGAGCTGTTCTTACACTAATCCTGCGCAGATTACAAACAGTTAATGTTTTTTAATAAATAGAAATAAAAGCCACTACATGTATTTTAAAAAACAATATATTTGTCTACAGTTTCCAAGAAGAACTGCAAATCCAATACCATATCCTTGAATATTTTTTCACTGCTTCTGATATCTGTGCTCTTACCCGCATCTCCACTGTTGACTCGTCTCCTAGGGATTGCCTTTACACGTGCTGGCAAAATTGAGTGCTGTTTGTCATATTCTGATGCAACAACTGAATATGATCTTTGAAAGACTGTACGCTTTGCAAGATCTGTATCTGTTATTGGACTGGTTTCCAAACTGCAAAGAAATCAATGAAGTTATACACCTGTTCCCGAATATATAGAATATACTTGAACTATCCATAAATATTAAAGAAAGACACGTGCATTTCATGACAATGCTACTACAGCATGAAAGTTTGTCTTATTTACCTAATAACTGTTTAAATGCTGGAAAAGGAGGAACATGTATTAGAACTGCACATGGTGAAAAAGCATGCAAATGCTTTATAAACAAATGTAATCATGTCCATGGTAAGTTCCAAGAACTTAGGTATTTTTCAGAAAGAATACAAGCATTTAGATAATGCCTGAATTTAAGTTTCAGACCAAGTTTTCCCTGAGAATGCATGTGAAAACACCTATGGAGTGAATCTTTAACACGCAAACCAACAGAAATTTAGAACTTTATGTGAAATACAAGTTTGTAAAATCATTAGCCTTAAAGCCAATTTTCAATTGCTACGGCTACGCTTCTGCCATGTTTTACTCCTTACCTTCAGTGGACTTACAGTCTGCAGAAGAACTCCCAGCTTATGCTGTCCCTATAGGCCTAGGCCTCAGGAGACCATGGTGTCCACAGTTTTAATAAAGGAATATACCAATACGATGCACTCTTAAGGAGTTTTGTTAGAAAAGTTCTATTTCTGAAAAGACTACATTGTAGATTGCAGTATTCCAATAAACAGTTTTTGCAGTCAGTATGAAATATAACAGGTTGAAATAAAAACATTAAAAGCAAGTTTTCTATTAATTACATGCTCATTATAATATGAGGAATCACTGTTTGACGTCTGAAAACACCAAGCATCTAAGTTGATTCTGGACTATTATTAAGTAATTATTAAGTATTTCCCTGGCAAAACAAAAATAAAATCTGTAATTGCTTGAATCAGATAATAGTAAACATAATGAGAGAACCTGATAGAAGCCATCTATCTTCGTCCTAGATACCATTAAGTTGTCATTTCTTCAGTGACATTTTATCTTCCCACAGAAAGAAGCAGCAATATTTGCTTTGAAAAATGTAAGGTAATGGAATTCCTCCTGTTCAAACTTCCTTTCAGAATGAAAGGATGAAAGGAGGATAACAGCTGCTTCCTTTCAAAAAGGCCATTAGTCTGCCCTACAGTCAGTCGTGTTAAAGAACTGCTACATTTTCAAGGAGTTCTCAACAGCTATGGTCCTTGGACCATTGCTCTTTAGATCACTTCTTCAGTTCTGGAGATTCTGGAAAAACTTCCTCTGTCTCTGTGTGGAAATAAGCAGGCCTGGAGTAAGGACTATGGATAAATTTCCCTGAGGTATGCTAAGAGTCCTCATCAATTTCTGAACAAACTTTTTGTTGTATTCAGGTTGTAAAATCAAGACCTTTCTAGAGTGAAGCAACTGGTTTGCATTACAGTTAAAAGTTTCAAATCCAATTTGCAAACTTGTACTGCTAGCGGTTGAAAATACTCTATATGCTATGATTCACTGCAGATATTTTTCTAACTACGGCTTTATAAGTTTTTGGTTTTTTTTCCCTGACATTTCAGAGGGCTGATCTGATGCTTTAGCTACTTAACTACAGCAATGCTTTCCTTTTTTTTTTTTTTTAATTGGTATTGTGCTAATACTTTAGCATTTGTATGCAGTACCTAGAATTACAAGGAAGTACCTTGGGGGCATAGATTTCATGTTACTCTCTGGCTCTTCAAAGACATTAGGGCTTGCATCAGGAGTAACTGAGATGTACGGTGCAGGTACTGAAGTTGAGCGCAGGTACCTCATCTCATCCTGGAAGAGGTTGTCATCCTGGTATCCAGCAAAATTTTCATGATGATGCCTACATCAAATTAGATTTTAAAATCAGGATTAAGTATTATACATTCCTGACACACACATATACGCAAAAGTCTTTTGCCAACATATTCAGCCAGCCAATACTATTCATTTATTCCTCACCTAATGCATTTAAGCTAGTTGTGACTTTCAAGTGTTAGTGGAAAAATATAATGGCATTTTCAGTCATCAGGGAGTGGGGATCACCCTTAGCTATCTTTTAGTATTTCTGTTAGGTATTTCCATTATGCATGGCCAAATGCCTATCCATCATAAACCTGAGACTCTACAGTGAAATCTACTTGGAAATATCCAGTAAGTACAAGTTGTCTAGTTTCCTTCTTACTATTTTTAACTGTGAAGAGAGAAAAGTAACACATATGTCTGCTACTAACACACAAAGTTAAACTCTTCAGGAAATTCTAAATTCTTGGGTAGCAACTAAAATACTGTTAAAAAAATATTTACTATCCAAAAACTACTCAGGATATATTTGACCCTTGAAGCAAATGCAATTTAAGAAATTGAACAAGATCACGTAAACGGAAGAGAAAGAAGAACAAAGATCATAAAGAATTGCATTTTTCTACGTGAGTTTTAGTTTAGTTTACATACACATTTTTAGCCAACACTATAACTAGATTAGCATTAAAATAAATATTAATAAGCTTCCTTTAATTACCTTGCTAAAGTCTGCAGATAGAGACATGGCATTTTAATGGGAAAGTCTTCAGAAATTCCTTCTTTAACACTAGGAAGTTGAGATTGGAATGCTTTTGCAGGGTGATAACAGAGGATACTGGGCTCAGCAGCACTACTCAGCGACAGTAAATATAGTGCATTGGCTTTTATCACTTGATGAGCTTCCATAGTTGGCAAGGCACGAGGAGTCTTAACTTGCATTGGTTTTCTTCTAGATTGTTTTATCTGGAGAAATTAAATAAAGGTATATTTAAATTATACTTCTTCACAGGAAAGGCTGAAAATGTCACTTATACTACAGTTGCTTCATTCCTCCTGTTATAAAATGATATTTTCTATTACAAAATGGCACTTCTATTAATTTCATAACTTTACAAACTTTTAATAAACCGCTGAAAATTTTCATGTTTGCCTCAGGATGAGTTTTGTGCACAGAAAGTTTCAACAAATTTAGTTGCAAAAATAAGTTGTTCTGCCTATCTTAAAACCTCAACATATTTGTATACTTTAAGCAAGAATTTGAAATTGGTCATGAAGACCAATGAAAGAACACCACCTTTCGTACTATTCCCATTAGAAATTGCTCTAGTTTGCCCAGTATCTGGCATCTGTATCCACAGATCTGGATGATTAAAGAAACTGTACACATATAAAGTTAAAACAGTACTCATTATTTCAGTAAACAAATGAAAAAAATTTCCAAGCTAAATAAACTGACACATACTTTAAAAAAATAGGTATTACGTTCTACGTTGCAGTTCTATTGGGATAAAAAATAAAATTACACTACAAATCTCAAAACACTACTGTCTGAAGGGAAGAAATTTGATCAGAAGTAATGAGCAAAGTTTCCATCTTATTATTTTAAGTCTGTAAATGACATAAGTGGATATTGCAAAACTTTCCAAAACTCTGAAATTTTGAATTTTTTAAACTGGCTCTACCTTGTTTTCAAGTTGTGAACACAGTACTATTAATCAGAGAGCTAAACATATGAGAAACAGATAAGAATACCTTCTCTCTTGCTGCTGCTTGCTTTTCACGGAGATATTTTTCTCTGCATCGATCGCAAACCAAATACCAAGTGCTTCCTCCAATACCACCATCACCACAATTACCAGCCCATCCTCCACAAAAGTGCCCAATGCTATTATAACCTTGGCCACCTGCATAACGGCCACAACCTACATTGGGGAAAAAGATGGGAAAAAAAAAAAAAAAGTTGCTTCAAAAGAAGTATTGTTATATTTATTACTGTAAAAGAGAGATGGAGAGGAGGAAGGATGACGCATGACTTTTCCTAGCCTAATTTTCTCCTTTTCCATCTCTCTGAACTGAGTAAAAAACCAAGGTGCCTGTTCATGCGTCCCATCAGTATCCAAAGAATCCAAATGCACTCTAGTCCACAAGTTTTTCTTATGAACTTGATCAAAGCATCAACAGCTCCTTATTCAGACAGTTAAGTGATGGTAAGGTCAGTATTATATGTTAGCCAACATTATTTATAGTTTAATAAACATAGAAAACCTACCCTCTGTCTAACAAAGCTTGAAAGGGAACAAAATGCATTCCTTTCCTGATTACTGTTTCTCATAAATATTCAGGGCATTGATAACTGCTGAATAATAAGGCTCTTTAATTTTCTTTTAACTTCACATACAGTCCTAAAACGAGGGAATTCAATATCTCTCTGAACTGGCAAAATAATTAGTTATGTTTACAAGCTAGTAACCACAGAAATAATTTTGTCTTTAACAAGGCTACTCATTACTAGCTATATTGTAGCTCATCCCTTCTATTAGTGATCCCTCTTCTAAAGAAAACACAACATACGCATCTTTTGAACTCTGCTGACTAGCTAGATAATGCCTAGCTAGCACTGATTTACCTAATTGTCCTTAAATTAAACAAACTCCTGAAAAAAAAATTCAGAGCATCACATAAAAGAGATAAAAATGCAGATTCGAGCTGTATATTGCAATAAAAATCATCTAGAGACTTGAATGCTGTTTTTTTAAGATACATTTCAAACAAAACAAAAAAAAGTCACTGATATCCAGTGCTGATACAGCAGATAAATGAAAGTTTTCTGCTATTCATAGTAGAATAGTAATAGAAAACTTTTGTCAACACACAAACTCTAACTAACCAATCTCATATGTTTTTTATTTTATTTCAAATTTTCTCAGCATAATTTCAAGTCCTGAAGTGTAACAAATGGCTACTGTACAGAGCTACTGTAAAGTCAGGTCATTCTTTTGGCCTTGTTTCAAACAACTTTCTTCAGCATCTTTGAAAGCTTACATCCATAACTACTTAAAATTACATACACAAACTTTGAAGTAATTTGTTAGCAAGCATGTGTAAATTTTAATTTAGCTTACGTAGTGAACTGTGTTAAAATGTTAGACAAGACACATTTTCGTAACAGTAACTAATAGCAAAATCTGCGTTTGAAATACATTTACTGATGGACATTGGAATTAAAAAACACGTAATCTTACCTGGATGAGCTTGTCTCATGTGGTAAGTCACTGGATATGGATGGGATTCTCCACACAACTCACAGATGGTGTCTTTTTCAGGTCCTCCCACCGCAAGCTGGGCCATCTCGCCAAAAAGATTTCCCCTTGGTCTAGTCTCAACCTTTTCTTTTTTCTTCTTCTCTTTTTTGTTTTTCTTGTTATCTTTGTCACTTTCCTTCTTCTTTAACACTGCACAGGAGCCAGGACTTGGAAAAATCATGTTTTGGGAAGCTGCTTTAATAGTTGCTAAAGAAATATCTTCCCAGAAAGCTACCAAGTGCTGCAGTGTTAATGGAAGAGGAGACTTGGATTTCATTGTGTGATGACTGGATGTTTCAAAGGAGGTAGTTTCAGTTTTTCCATCCTCACACTTTTCATGCAGAGGTGGTTCTTTTAACATTGAGAGGACTTTGTTTTTATTGATGCTACCCATTTTAGATATATCTGGTCCATGAGGTGAGATGTTGAACATGTTAAGAGCAGATGATATTTCCAATGAATGTCTGTTTTTCAACTTGGTTTCTTTTTCCTCTGCAGGTGGTTGAGTAAGACTGCTTCGTATCGGTGCATGCTCTTTGGACAGTTCTGGATTGAACTTCAAAAAAGATGAACAAGCCATAGCATCATGAACTATTCCTTCATGCCAAAGAAATGCAGCAAATACAGCTCTAGCACATTCTGCAACAGAAGGTGACATTGCTTGCTTGGCAGGCTCTACAGGCTTGGAGCCATCTCCTTTGAAAAGAAAACTGGATTTTTCCTTTTTGGGTCTTGTGTGCCTACCAGCACATTTACGGCTCACTTTTGGAGATGCTCTCATGTCTTGCTCATCTTTCAGTGGTGCTTTTCCTATACTGAAATGAACTTTATTAGAACCATCGTCCAGACTCCTGAATTCTGTGTTGTCTTCACAGGTGCTATCTGTAATGCTGTTAGTCTTTAATGTACTTGAAGTACATACTTCAACTACCTCACTGTGAAGATTTTCTTGTACAACATGAGGGGAAGGAGCTCTATTTTCAGTTTCTGTAACAGGTTTCCCATCTTTTGCAATAATTTTTGGTTTGGGTGAAGTGGACCTCCCCCTTAAGGGCTCTGTTAGTGGTACTTTCTTCTTGCGAAGAGTATCTGGATCTAATGTGTAAGAATCTGATTTGGAGCGTTCTCGAGGAGGATCAAGCTTTGTTTTTACAGGGGATGAAGCTTTCTGAGGTAGAGTTTTGTCATGGGGTGATGAGGATCGTGGAGAACTAGCACCAGATCTAACAGCTGTAAGTGTCTTTGTCTTTGGAGAAGATGACCGGGTTCCTGGACCCGGAGATTCAGCTCTCAGACAAGTAGTTGTTCTTCCATCAGTTTTTAGTGTTTGCAAAGTGTTATGATTTGGAGACAAAGACCTGCTGTGAGAGTCTGAACGCAATTTTGCGGCATCTGATTTCAGCATAAGAGACTCACTGGCAGATAAGCCTTCTGTATTCCTAGGTTTCTTCTGCTCAGCAGCAGCTCTGTTCATTCGCACATCAAGCTTGGGTGACCTGCTGTCAGCTCTGTGTTTTGATGACATGTCTGATTTTCCTGCTGGAGAAATTGGTCTAGCAGCTCCTGTGAAATTCATTCGGTCACCTGTTTAGCATATTTTACAATTAAATTCTTATATTTTGACAGTGATACCTTTAATAATAAAAAACAAGGATTAAAGACCTGACCACAAGATAAAAATCAAACATATGCTTCTGTTCACATAAAAATGAAAGGAAATATAAAGGGATTATTTTTCCCTAGAATATTTTCAATACATTTCTTCTCCCAAAGATATATACAAATAAGTGTTAGGAAATCTTTACAGAGAAAACACTACCATGTAGGCATCAAAAGGCACAGTTCACTATTTCCACAGAACACTAGTAAAGGAAGCACAATTTACATCCTTGGGTAAAATGCCAGGTGTTAACCAATTTTATCACAGTCGCAACAAATTTATTATGTGCGTCAGCCTGACTGCAACAAGAGACTTGCAGAAAGATCAAATGTATTACCAGATTTATTTGCTTTAAGGCTCAAAAGTCAGAAAAAGTAAGAAGTAAATACAGCTATAAAAGCAAAGTGAGGCTCAGAAACATGCTTCAAACAATTCACATTGATAATCTGAGGCATCCACCTTAAGACCACAAACTGTCAATGTTCTGCTACCTGAACACAATCTACTAAAAAAATCCCATCTTTTACAACCACTAAGCTAAACCATCAACTCTAGTTGATGATGTCCTCTTATTTTGATGCATCAAAATTTATCTTTCCTATGCACATTGGTGTTATTCATATATTAATCTACAAAGCTACAAAAACTATGGGTAGCTTAATATAAACACATACAAACCAAATATATGCAAATAAGTAACTCATTAAAGCAATCTGCTTCTAATAATTCTGTGAACACACTCAGTCTCTCTTGTGGAATTGTATCTTGAAAATTAAGACAAGTAATCTTGAAACTACTGCCAAACAATGCAGCAGTTGTAAATTAAATACAACAGTCTCTCCACAAAGCATTAGACTACAAAGTCCTGAACATAAAGTTAAGTCCTCCTGATTTGAATGTGTTTTCTTTAGTTAAAAATGAAGAAGTTTCTCTAGTAAAGCGGTAGAACTAGGTCACAGTACTTTTGATTATTCTACTTTTTTAGACACTAAAAGTTTATTTTCACTTGTCTGGGCATATTTTGGGGGAAATAATTATTTGTTAAAAAAATTAAGTTTTAATTCATCAGAGAATATTTGCAAATTTGGACCTTGATTTCTAATGGGAATGGAGAGGACAGGCAGTCAACTTTTATCTTTCATCCAGTACCTTCAATATTCACTTAGAAAGTGGGAAACCTGTGTTTACTTCCTTCTGCATTAAAGGATCTGAACCCACTTCTTCCATTTCTCAATCATGAAGCCTTATATCTATTCTAGAAAAATACACAGGAACATGAAGTGATCTCAGTTTTTCCTACTGTTACTTCTCACAACAAAAACCAAATGTATTTTTTTGAGCAAAGTGTAGCAACTCAGATGTTTCCTCAGGTTACAAAACAATTCTTATTGTTTTGCTACCTCCATATTTAAGCAGCTTATAATAAAACAAACAGCAACGGGAAAAAGTGAAGGATATCTATACTGGAATATTTAACAAGCTTGAAGGTTAAGTTACTCTCCTGGCTTCCCAGAACATAGGACATGGTAGAAGTTCATTCTCCTCCAGGCAGAGAAGAAATATTTTGTCTATATTCAAGAACAACATGCCAAATGCCAACAGCAGAACATAATAAGAGTATCTCAAACATCATGATAACCAATTTTAAGAGTCTAATTTGTCTTTATTCCTTTTACTTATGAGTTCTATAATTTATTTTTTTTTTTTGTGGGAGGTGGGGAGGGGGAAGAGGAAGAGAAGAAATAGCATGGTACATCATGGTTTATAAAATGACTGTACTTGCTGCAAGAAAAAAAGCTAAGAAGTTTCTTAAATATCAGTCCAAGCATTTTGCTCATACCAGCTCAGTTATTCACCAGTTCTACTGATGAGCTATTTTGAGATGTCTACTTTGTGATATATGAATTCAGAAATGTAAATTATAATTACTTTATACACACTTTTCCCAGAAACAAACAAATAAAAAGACAAATTTAAGGCCTGCCAAATGAGAAAATACTCTAGTTGGAATCTTTCACAGAATTCCATATAAAGGAAAAAGTAGTGAAAACATGACAACAGTTGTCTTAGAGGACATAAAACACTGCAAACCATTTAGCAATGTATCAAATTCAAAGTACATACATGACTAGTGAATATCAAGCAAGAAAACATTTCTAGAACAAAACTGCTTATGAAAGGCACAGTTTAATAGTAGCTTCCAGCAATAAAAAATATCTTATGCTTTTTAAAAACAAAGGTTTGGATTTGCACATATACAGCTAAATAATCCTAATTAGCATTCTAAACTATCAGTACAAAAAACATCCCCCAAATGAAAAACTGCGAAATCATGTAGCGAACTGCTTTATCTGTAAACAAAAAAACCCCCGATATATTTTTTCTTTTTCTTCTTCCCTATTTTATTTGCCTATTGTTTGAAAATGGTTGTTATTAGATTAAATTAACAGCCACCTTTCTGTTTACAAAGCTGAAAGAGACAGCTAAAAGCTAGATCACGCATCATGAAGTTGCTGCAACTCAGGAAGGCAGAACTGAATGCCTATATCAGACGAGCTCCCAACAAATACCAGACTTGAACATTTACTTTTGAAACACTATTTTGCTAAGTGAACTAAATGAAAATGAATGGAAGGAGGAAAAAAAAAAAAAAAAAGCACTTTGAATGTAAAAATGTGAATAACCTTGCTATGTTGGCACGCATACCCACCCTTCAGTTTGTGAGAGAGGGATGAAATAGCAGAGGCAGGCTGTTTTCCCTGATCTCAATTTTAAAAGAATAAAAGATCTTCTGTGATTTCAGTATTAGTTTCTAGAATCTCAAAATGTAATACGTGTAGAATAGCCAATGAGATTTATGGTTTATTATAAAAATCAGCAGTATCTAGTTTTGAACTGAACTCTGGTTTGAAATGTGAACTTTAAATCTGTAAATTCAGAGATGAATTATTTGAAACCACAATATAGCCTTCTAGATGACCAATTCTCACATTCTTTTGAGATAATTAGAGAACATCTAGAT
Source organism: Tetrax tetrax (assembly GCA_009806455.1). Lineage (NCBI taxonomy): Eukaryota > Metazoa > Chordata > Aves > Otidiformes > Otididae > Tetrax > Tetrax tetrax. Next base: position 125,577 of record WHYT01016470.1, on the reverse strand, counting down.
GTTTGTGATGGAAAATTTCACTAAACACTGGAAAGAATGAAGAAAGATACATTCAATCCATCAAAACTACCTGTTTTCAAATCTGAAAGCACCTCAGTAATGTAATGTTTTGAAAAACTTCATGTATCTAATGTGAACTGCAGTTTCTCAATACCATCAAGAGCTATAACTAGCAGTAAAATAGTTTCTATCAAACAGCATAGACATGAAAACAAATGTGTATCAAGCCTTACAAATAATTCTGCCTTAAGAAAAAAAAAACAAGTTAAATTCTGATGTAATCCAAGATAATTTCAGTAGAGTCTACTGACACCAAATCTGTTAGAGGCAGAGCTCCAACTGAAACTTGGAATGAGATAACAGCAGGGACTTTTAGTTTCAAGTCTGTAATTTTACTTTCCTATAATGTTGTTTTTAATTCTAATTCCAATTCTTATTCCTTTCTTTAGAAAAAAAATAAGTCAAATTCTTACTACATTCATAATTTTAAAGAGAATTTGTACATCAGAAGATACTCTGCTTTAGAGAGATCTTTTTCCACAAATGGAATTAGACAAGTGTATTAAAAAATATGTGATTTTAATTCCTGCACAGCTTAAGACATCTTTTTGTCTGGTATTACATTTACTAACTTGTACACATAAATATACTAAAATCCGTATCTTATACCATGAGCTGTAGTTCTATAGACTCTACAATGAGAAGGTATTCACACGTTTGAAGTAAGAATTTATTTCCTTTAATCTCCTTGCTGCCTTGGCAATGTACGTCTACCCAGGATAACTGTTCGCCTACAGGGACCAGCTTTTTAGTCAGGATTCCTTCTTTTTGAATCACCCTCAAAGACTATAAAAACTTGAAATATAAGGCAGGTAAAGTCTGTCTCATGTCACATTTGAATGTGAGAGTGTACAGAATCATAGAACAGTTAGGGTTGGAAGGAACCTTTAAAGGTCTTCTAGTCCAACACCCCTGTAAGAAGCAGGAATATCTTCAACTAGATCAGGTTGCTCAGAGCCCCGTCCAACCTGGTTTTGAATGTTTCCAGGGATGGGGCATCCACCACCTCTATGGGTAACCTGTTCCAGTGTTCCACCACCCTCACTGTAAAAAATTTTTTCCTAATATCTAATCTAAATCTACCTCCCTCTATTTTGAAATCATTACCCCTTGTCCTGTCACAACAGGTCCTGCTAAAAAGTTTCTCCTAGTCTTTCCTGTAGGCTCCCTTGAGGTATTGGAAGACCACTATCAAGGTCTCTCCAGAGCCTTCTCTTCTCCAGACTGAACAGCCCCAACTCTCTCAGCCTGTCCTCATAGGAGAAGTGCTCCAGCCCTCTCATCTTTGTGACCCTCCTCTGGAATTGCTCCAACAACTCAACGTCCTTCTTATGTTAGGGGCTCCAGAGCTGGATGGGGTCTCACAAGAGCAGAGGGGCAGAATCACCTCCCTTGAACTTCTGGCCATGCTTCTTTTGATGCAGCCCAGGATGCAGTTGGCTTTTTGGGCTGGAAGCACAAATTGTCAGCTCATGTCGAGCTTCTTGTCCACCAGTACCCGCAAGTCCTTCTCCCGAGGGCTGCCCTCAATCTACTTTGGGCCCAGCCTGTATTTGTGCTTGGAATTGCCCCAACTCATGTGCAAGACTTTGCACTTGGCCTTGTTGAACTTCATGAACTTCAAATGTTTAGCAGAAGTCCATGTAGATGATATCCATTGCTTGTCCCTTGTCCACCAATACTGTCGCCCTGTCATAGAAGGCCACCAAATTGGTCAGGCACGATCTGCCCTTGGTGAAGCCGTGCTGGCTGTCACCAACCACCTCCTTGTCTTGCATGTGCCTTAGCATGATTTTCAGGAGAATCTACTCCATGACTTTGGGAGGTACAGAGATGAGACTCACTGGCCTGTAGTTCCCTGGGTCTTCCTTGTTTCCCTTTTTAGAAACGGGAAAGTTATGCTAGGGAGTTATGCTAGCCCTTATTCCAGTTGGCAGGAACCTCACGAGACTGCCATGACTTCTCAAATGTGATGGACAGTGGCTTGGGAACTTCATCTGCCAGTTCCCTCAGCACCCATGGATGCATCTTTTTGAGTCCCATGGGCTTGTGCATCTTCAGGTTCCTTAGATGGTCTCGAACCTGCTCTTCTCCTATAGTGGGCAGTTCTTCATTCTCCCAGTCCCTGCTTTTGCCTTCTGTGACTTGGGCAATGCAGCTAGAGCCTTCGTTGGTGAAGACTGAACCAAAAAGTCATTGAGTACCTCAGCCTTTTCCATGTCGCAGGTAACCAGGTCTCTCATCTCCTCCCAGAGACGGCCCACATTCTCCCTGGTTTTCCTTTTATCCCCAATGTACCAAAAGAAGCTTTTCTTGTTGCTCTTGACACCCTTGGCCATGTTTAATTCTGCTAGGGCTTGGCCTTCCCTACCTGATCCCTGGCTGCTCAGATAATCTCTCTGTAATCCTTCCAGGCTACCTGTCCTTGCCTCCATCATCTGTAAGCTTCCTTTTAATTTTTAGTTGGTCAAGGAGCTCCTTGTTCATCCATGCAAGTCTCCTAGTGTTTTTGCCCGACTTCCTCTTTGTTGGGCCGCATCGCTCCTGAGCTTGGAGGAGGTGCTCCTTGAATACCAACCAACTTTATCTCCTCCAGGGCTTTATCCCATGGTACTTTGCCCAGAGACTCCTGAAAAGGCCAAAGTCTGATCTCCTGAAGCCCAGGGTAAGTGGGCTTGCTGTGTGCCCTCTTCGCTGCCCTAAGGATCTTGAACTTCACCATCTCATGGTCACTGCAATCAAGGCTGCCCTTTAGCTCCACGTATATATCTTCAGTCACACTCTTTCCTTCAACGTAGAAATAGCTCCAGCTTGAAAAGCTACACAATATGGATGCATAAGAGGCAGTTCCACTCCTGCAGTCTTCTAACAGCCACGCCTACTACTTCTGAGGAAATGCGGGGAAACCAATCCAGGAGGCATGACATACCACCAACTGGTCCGTGTTAATGTTTTTTAAATCAACTCTAAAACAAACTGGTAAAATGTCTATGGAGAATGGTTAAGTTTCCTCCATAATGCCAATGCTCTTCTGCACGATGATGAAGGAAAGTACTGATCTGCTTTTGCTATTTGTCCTAAGCAATGGATGCCTCTTCAAAAAGAATCCATTCCTCTTTCATTTGCTGTTCCTGACATGGAAGCTACAATATGGGTGTTGCCTGAATTTCCTCAAGCACTGCAATCAATGTATCTTCTTTCACATCCTGAAAATGCCAAATACTATAGTGGCAATTGGACAAGGACTTTTTTTTTTTCTTTTTAAATAAGAAGAATATACTGAAGTAAAACGTTTGAATATTAAAAAGGAAGAAAATTATTAGATATTGTTATAGTAGAGGAATGAGTGAGTGAATGAAAGTAAAAGCTGAAATGCAGTATCAGAAAAATATTAGCAATGTTCTTTACCTAAAGGTAGAGTTTGAAGCACCAACACTTGAGCCACTAAAGTTTATTAATTGAAAGAAGCATTCCTGTGCTAGAAGAGTAGATAAAAATGATTCTATGATTTTATAATTTGTAACTAGAGTTTTTGAAGATGTGATAAGCCAAATTTATTTCTAAAAATAAAGCTTGACACAACTTGTGCTTCTCCTCCAAATTTTAACATAACAGTCCCCCAGGGATGGTTTTAGACTAACCTGAACAAATACATGCTTCATACGTATCTTTGATTATCAAATGTGTAAAGCCTAGGGTATAGTATGAAACCATTCAACTTATTAGCTCAAATTTTCAGGAATGGTGCTTCGGCAATACATAGCATCTGAAAAACAGTTAAACCAATACTCTGTGGCTGCTTTGCATGACAATTAAGTAATTTCAGTATGATATGGAAGAGATCACTGTGCTTGGTTAAGAATATTCTCTCCCTTCATTTTACTGAAACACTACCAAGAAGGGTCACGTGTGTGCTGGTCTTTTGTGCCCCCTCTACAGTTTAGGAAACACAGACAGAAGCACTTCAGGCAAACCCAGTGGTTCTAATTTCTCTGTAACTACCACCTAGAAAGGAAAGGAACAAAACTAAATTCAAAGTGGTAGCACAATACTGAAGGGACGTATTAAGGAACTCCTAAAATGAATGGTAGGGGCTGATCATATACAATGTGGGACCATATGCTGGACTGCAGCTCTGCAGTATGAATTGGCAAGGAAGCAGCCTGACAGGACATTATGAATGTACTGAACAGCAGCTCAGCACTGCAGCTTCTGCCTGGACTGAGATGAGTCAGGAAGCAATAGCTGTGCTGTGCAGCTGCTCACTGAGCTGTCAAGGCTGCAGTGGAACAGGGAGAACGTGACAGATGAGGCCAACAAAGGGGGTCCAAAGCCTCTTCAGCCTATAAATCCATTCTTCATTTGCAATAGCAAACATGGCATAAAGGTCTAACATTTGTGGCTGCAAGGTCTCACACGTCCCTCCCCAAGTCCAAAGTTGAACAGCGAATTGTGAAATTTTGACAACTGATGCTGGACAGCATGGCAAGATCCCGTCTCCCTGACTTATCACGGGTAAGGAGTTTTATGACCCAGCACACATTGTTGAAGGTTAAGAAACAAGATCTTCCTTGACTCTCTAGGTTTCCACTTTTCACCTATACTCAGAATCCACGCAGTCTGGGAGGCTGCAGTCCTGAGCAAATTTGTTACTGATGATCTTACAAACTTCTCAGAAGCAAGCATATTCAAGCTGGAGTGATTACTGATTGTTTTCTTAAAATAATCAAGGAAGCATACATAAACTGGTGCTCTTTCTGGAAAAATATCCTTGCTAAGATTCCAAGTCAATACAGCTGTTCCTGAACTCCAGGTGGGTTCTCTTTTAGCTTTTTGGGACTTTTAGCTGCATAAAAGACTGACAAGGAATTCAAGTATATGACAAGTGCATCTTGATTTTGTCTGTCCCAGTGAAAAAGAAAACAATCTCTCAGCATTTTTCCCTTGTCTCACCAAGTGTGAAAATTAGCAAAGGAATTAGGTAGGACAATCAGCCCCTTCCTAGAGTCCTAGCAAATAACACAAAACTGAGTAACACAACTCCCCCTTCTTTTTTATAATATTCCTTCTGTAACAAATTATGTGACAAAACATACAGGACTCTTGTTAGTTTACCTATTTATGATGTGAAAAGAACAACAGAGATGTCCAAAAGTCCAAAAACGTAATATTTCCACATAAAAATAACCAGACACCGTATTGGAAGATAAAAGGTTGTGACAAGCCGTTTCCCTCATCCTCAAATGAATTTGGAAACCAAACCAAACCCTAAGCACAGAAACCATTCCTCAGAAAGAACAGCTAGCTACAAACTCTATACTAAAGAAAAACTACAACCTCTCACTGACGCAGAGTATGTTTTACAAGCAGATCAACACTTTTCTTCCTATTATAAAAACCTAAATTAAGGAAATAATTCTAGAGGACATGCAGCATGATGCCAACTTTCCTCAGAATCATGCTTCCAAATAAAATTTCTCCCCAGGACAGGTATCTGAGGAAGAACAGAAAAAGCAAGTGGTAGACTAAACCATTTATGTAGACTTTCAATCAAAACCGGTATTTAATATATAACCTCTGCAGCCATGGAAATCTAGGCTGCCATAGTGTCTTTCAACTATTAGACTGTTATTAGTCCCTTTAACATAGCAGCTATTGATAAAGATTCATTTTAATTTTTAGATCTAACTTTACTGCAAGAAGCACATAATTCTATGATTTGAAACTAAAACTAAGCGTGTCTAGGGCAAAAATCCAAATGACTTGATATGAAGCCTTTGGGATATGTTGCTCAATGGATTTAACTTTTAATTACATTTGATAACACGAGGCTAAAAGGCTTTGGAAATAATGAATGAAAATTGCTATCTTTAAAGAGTTTCTGTTACAGTTCTATTATAGTTGCATCAGCATTGAACACAAATTAAAAAACATAGTTGAATTCTACCCAAATAGAACTTTTCTGTCTAAATATTTTTATTGCATGTCTTGCCTCCTAATTAATCTTATACTGCAAATTAATCCATTACTTTCTAACATGTAAAGTATCAAGAGATATGGTACTAACAGAATAATTGCTTAATATAAAATGTTTAATCTAGAAAGTCTTATTTAAGTTTCAAATACCTCTGATAACTTCCTTGACTACTAAATGAACAAGTATATGAATATACAGTCCTCCCTGACAATATTCTCAATTTGGATGAACTTGTAAATGGAGGCTTAAGAAATCTGCAAAAGACTAAGGAACAGGAAACTTCCCCTCCATAGTTCTTAAATTTTGACAGTGAAAACAAAAATGTTCTTATTTCTCTCCTTTATGCATAATTTACATTACTTGCATCAAATCTTAAATTAGATAATAAGCTGGAAGAAAGTCCTTACATAAAATCACAGTTAGTGTAACAGTATACCAGTTTTGCTTGATTATTTTTGCCCTGCTGGGAGGGCAAACAACCGTATCAGTTGAGATCTTATACTAAGCTAAGATCCCAAATCAGACACAAACTTGAAAAAAATTTTCAGTTCCATTATTATTTTATTTGGTAGACTACCAGTGCTCCCACATCTGACAAAAAAAAAGACTTAATTTCGAATCAGGGATCATTATTCAAACACAAACCATGGATGTAGCTTAATGAATACAGCTTATCTACATTTACTGGATAGGCAAATACATTGAACAAGATCTTGTTCAATCGACAAATTCTCAATAAGGGTGTACTGATGCCACTGGCAATCAGCTGTTTTATTTGAGCAGGTTTTGAAATCTTCCGCTTTCAGGATGTTGGTATAAGTTCGGCAGAAGTACAAAAGATCACTGTCAGAATATTTCTGCCAGTCTTTATAAAAGCAAATTAAATATTTTAACCTAGTTCTCACGTGAAGCACTTCACTGTCACTTCCATAAGCTGAGGTAGATAGATCCAGAACTGCATAGACACAGAGACTGACCTGACTGACAGGGTCCCACAAGAAAGAACAGAGGCACTTCTGAAGGACAGTTTATGGGAGACAGAAGACCACCAGTACTCCTGTGACCCAT
>WHYT01016470.1:98236-108959 GCA_009806455.1 Tetrax tetrax | reverse complement strand
GAAAAAAAAAAAAAAAAAAAAAAGGCAAAACAAAACAGAACAGAATAAAACCTATTAATAATACCTCTGAACTCTTTAGATAAGAAATACTTATTTCAAGACTACAACACCTGAATGTTAAAGCTAAGAGAGATACTAGTTACATAGCTAATTTTAGCGTGCCATCATAAACAATTAACTACTAGTAAACTGCACATTAGTTGAAACGTCACCATATTACTCTTGAAACAGAAGTGGAATAAATGCAACCATTTATATAAAAGGAGTATCTCATATGTACCATTAGAGACAAATTATTTACTCTAACTGCTTTCACTAAACCTTGTTGCACACTGACATTTATCAGGATACACACTCATTCCTCCTGCCGTATTAGTGTAATTTTGGAAAAAAGTCTATGTATAGGGACTTTGAAAATTATCTCTTTCCAAAAGATGTGCTTCTTTTTCGATTTCACATTTAAAATATATTGTTAAATCAGAGTAAAGATAAAATTATGACAAAGAGTAACAGCAACACCATAGATTCTTAAACGTACATATAAATATTAGTGCATATTTATTATTTTTGCTATGACAATAGAAGTGGCCTGCAAATTTATTTCACCTAATACCAATTACAAATGAAATATATACATAAATCTGAAATGAGAAAACACTTTCTGAGTTTCCTACCAAGAAAAATTGGTAGTTGTTGAAAGAAAATAAATATTAGTACAGATTTTTCAGCCAATCATAGCTTAATAAAAAGGCTACTGTACAGAAAGGGATAGGAGGGATAGGAGTAATGTAACACACATTTCTATCAGAACAAAGTAAGTGAGAAGCAGGAGTGAGCTTTATTATGCTTATAATGCAAGTCATGGGTGGTTTTAGAAGAACACCTGAAACCTAACAAGTAAGTATAATGCCCTGGGGAATCATGCCAATGTTTGCCTAGTCCAGTATACTGTGCTCAGCAACGGCAACAGGAGATGCTGTTTAGAAGTTGTATGGGGGTCGCTTATATACCAACAGTATTTAAAGTCTTTTTATTATGGATGTTAGAGGGTATATCCTGATTTCTTTAGTGTTTAACTATGAATCTGATGTCTATAAATTTGTTTAATTCTTTCTGAATGTGCTGAAATTTTCTGCCTCCACAATCTCCTGTAACAGCACCGTCCAGGGGTTGTAAGTAAAAGAATACTTTATTTTATCAATTTTAAACCAAACTTCTGCATATGTTATTTCCTTTTTAATTAATGCAATTTCCTCTGATCTCTTTTATTATCATATTGTCAGCTTTTTGGTACTGAAGTCTCTGCACTATGTCCAGAGGAAGCCAGCAGTCTTTCCAAGAAGCTTTTAATACGAAAATGAATCTGTTCTTTAAATACGCAACTTTCAAAGCAAGTTAATGCAAGCTGAGGTAAACTGGTTCAAGGAAAAAAGAAATCTATATGTTTTAAAGACAGCTTAAGCATTGTTAAAATCTTGATATAACAATAAAGAAGTTTGCTATTTTGGGGAAAAAGATTCAATGGAAAAACAAGTTATAAAATCTCTAAACCAATACATTCAACACTGAGTGGCATCTTCATTACAAACTTTATATGAAAAAAAACCTTGATCTCAAAAATCACTACAAGACTGCAAAGAGATTTAGACAAACACTTCTGTAGATAATTCAAACCGCTTAACTGTACATAACATAACTTGTTCCTATAATTGTATAATATTTTTAAAAGATCAAGGGCTGAGTATTTATTAAATATCTGTGGCTTTACTCATACAAATATAATCTTATTAGATACTGCAACTTAATGTGTACCCTTCCAATAACATTAAAAAAAATACTAGTACATTCTGCATCAAAAAGAGAATGAAAGTCTTTATTATGTTACCAGGCCATCTCTCTGAACTTCTAATATAGTTCATTAAAAAAGAGACGTGCTATTTATGAATTAAGGAAAATTCAATAATCTGCCCTGGTATTCTTTTTTCATCCTAAAGGAAGAGACACAGATGCAGCATTCTATGCAAATCTGCTATTTCCTGTAAAAACAATTTAAAGTAAAACAGACTTCAAAAAATATTTAGTGTAAAGTTGAATCATAAGGTACAATCTGGAAACAAGAGATACGCTGTGACTGTTCCTGTCATTTAACTCACCTTGGGGGGTAAAGCTTTGGTAGTCCATGAAAAAATGTCCAAATCCCTTACTCCTTGGCTAGCATTAAAGACATTCTGAGCAACAAAGTTTAAAAGAAAAAAAAAAAAAAAAAAAAAAAAAAATCATACTTTTTCCAATAAAGTTGAAGTTTCAGAAATACAAAAAATTAAATATAAAGGACTTCATTTCAACGCCAAAAAATAGCAGACCATTAAGAAGCATTTAAAATCTCAATGCTATGTTTCAAAGCTAAGGCTTATCTGAAACTAAGGTCTTGACATTTTATCCATTATAGTCTTGCTTTCCAATTGCTTTCCATCATGCCTAAAATGATGGTAAAAATCTCTTGTGAATATCCTTCAACATTTCCACAGAATACTCAGCTTTCTGAGCTTCTGTGATCAAATGCTGCAGTCTACATACTAATTTTGGTTCTTTCTTCCACTGCAATAACAATTTGAAAAACTTGCAGTTTCTCAGTTGTGCTTGCCCATGGTGATTGGGGAATGTAATAATGTAACTGGGCAGCAGGGTACAATATTCCTTAAAATAAAGTTTGAAGTAACAAAAACGTATTTAGGATATGATTTTTAAAAAGTCAAGTTCCACAGCTTAACCAAGATAAAATTATTTTCTTACTAGTGTGTCCTATTCTATGCTCCATGTACCTTTCTACCAAGAAAGGTACTTAAAGGAACTTAAGTGTTTTTTTTCAAAAACAGTTAACTGAATGTCACATGATAGAAGGAAAAGTAACACCAGGGAAGGAAGCAGCTTATCCAAAATGGCCATTTATTAAAAGTCATACTGTTATCCAAAATCACCATCTATTAAAAGCATAGTCTCATAATAACATTACCTACAATGGATTGGATGCTTAATTTTAGATCAATGGCTACACAGCAGCTCCTCATGAAAGGATTTGACTATATAGCATTTCTTAAGAAGGTAAACAAGCACAGTTCAAATAAATAGTTTAGCAACTGTAATGGATCGCTGCTTTCCTATAATTTCTCTTTTAATATAATAGCTTTGATCAAAATACACACAAAGGGCGTATTTAGGAGATCTAAGATACTCAATATTTGCTTTATAATAAAATACGTGGTTAATGTCTACAAAGAAACATAAAATGTAAAAACAATCTATTTGCCAGGAGGACAAGAGGCTAAATTAACACTGCTGAAAAATTCTACTGTTTTTTTTTCTTTGTTCACTGTCCTATTAATACAGCAATGAAATAAAAGAATTAAAGCTTTTTTAAAAAAATACACCTTAAATATATTTTACAAAAGGTACTGAGAGTTTTTATTTACTTAAACGATGACTGGAAAAAGCTTTTATGCTTAAATGTGACAAAGTAATGTAACTGGAGTTGCCAAGTCTGCATGCTCACGAGTTGAATAAAAATTGAGTCTAATAAAAGTAATGTGACATTCACTTGAAGAGGGAATAGAACAACTAGTTCAGCCACTTGATTTTCCATTTGTATTTTCAGTCACATGAGAGACTTTTTCCAGTCTGTTTCCTTCTTCTGAAACCAATACCTGTAGGATAGCTTTGGACTCCAAAAATCTTGTATACTAACAGATATTTTTTTTTATTACATTCTGCTCATTTTGTCATTCAGTTACCCAAATCAACAGAAAAGGACGAGCAGACATGGATTATTTCACAATTTCTTCTAAAGAACCTCTAGCATTTATTGCTTAATTGAGCATCTTTTGCCACATGCATCATTCATGTCTAGAAGACTGCATGGTCAAATTTGACAGCTTTATAAAAATACAGTTCTTTTCTCAGTTTAAAGACAGACATTTATTTTTTAATATTCTCAACTCAGTAATAATCTTAAAATACATCTTATTTTAAAACTTTCTACGAAGACAGCAGTTTCACTTTATGCGATCAAGATTTTGCAGGAAAAATTTTTAAGCTGATTTTTAAAAAAATCAGTAGTTTACAAAAGAGTTTACTGAATTTCATCAAGTTGTGTGGTGCATAATGCTATGATAGCATGAATTAAAGACTACGGTATTCAAAAGTAAGCCACTGAACCTTGACTTTTGTTTTGTGGTCTTTAAGAAAGAAAGAAAATGTCAGAGAACACTTTTTCCTTTTTCTTCTTATTATTATGAATAAAATCAACAAGTCTTAGCGTTTAAATACGGTCATAATGAAATTAAATAGCTTCAGGACATGCTAAGTCATTTCAAAAATTTGAAAATAGAAGAGAGATGCAAAGAAATCTTCCATATGAAACTAGCTCAAAACACATCTCTTACTATGCATAGCTATATTGTTATAATAGTTGCTTTCTTAAGACTTTTGCTACCTTGGCCACTGGTTGCTTACTGATCAGAAGCTAAGAAAGCACATGACTTGTACCTTGTGCCATTCAGGACGTAACATAACCCAGTATTTACAAGAAAAATAGTAATATCTACCAACTCATAATAGTCCAAATGGTATCAAAATTAATTCACAGCACTGTTTAAGAAAAAAAAAAGACCTGTAACACTTTGTGTGAACTTCACAGAAACATTTGGAGTGAAAAGTATGACAATCAAATGCTGGTTTTCACGTTACATTGTACCTGACCTACTTACTCAAATTAAATTTGAATTGTCAAGATTATATTATTGAGACCGAATACTCAGTTTGTTTATTAATGACAGCAATTTCCTTTCAAGCTCTTCTCAGAGAGTAAGCTCTTGCTAACCGTACAAGTTACTACCACTATTAGCAAGTTACTCTTGCTAATAGTACATGACTATTCATCTCAGAACTTTTCTCCTCAGCAAGTAGAAAAGTATTATGAATAGAAAAAATGAAATAAAATATAACAATATATAATACCTATCCATCCATGCTTACAACACTGCCGCACACAAACATTAATGTTTTGTGGAAGCACACTAGCTATTTTCTAATGAGTATCAATTTCTGAGGTCAAAAATGCAAGCAAGATTTTAAGCAAAACTTATATTTTTTCCAATGTTTTCATATATTCTGCAACAAATCAGATAAATATGCCTGTCATCATAGTATTCGAGTGACTGATGACTAAGTACAGAAATAATTTGCTTTCCAAATGCAATATTGCAGTCCTTCCCAAATAAGGATTTAACTGAAAGAAATCTCCAAATAGAATTTTATCAACAAATAATTTATAGACAAGAAGGTGAATAAGAAAAAAAATCTTGTCGCACCACGTAACAGTGTTTGCCAGAACACAGGCTGCAGCCACAAAGGATTTATTAAATGCTAGATTTGGCTACAAGCAAACAGCCCAGTTTCACTGGAATTGGGAGTATCTCAGTTCGTCTATGATCAGAAAACAGGAACAGGGTGATGTTACTGGCTGCAGGTGTTTAATTTGGCCAAATACTTGTTAACTGTCTTCAACTGCTGCAGCAGCTCACTTGTATAAATCAAATCTGAATAGCTGTATTGGCAATCAGATCTGGTTCTCACATTCTGCCCTGAGGAAACTAAGATACTGCCCACTCTGGGGAATGCCCAAAAGCAGATGAGCCAGAAAGCCCTGCACTTCCATAAATTTTTTGAGAAACACTGGTTTAGCTAATATACCTTTTTCTTTCTATATTTTAAAAATATTTTAAACTGTATCTTGTTTATAGAAAAGGTGTAACCTTTTAACTGTAGTGATGGTGATTGTCATTAAAGTTATCCAGACAAATTATGCTTACTCTCGGTATATATTCAATTTTTTACTCAATCTTGATGCTCTGGAATTCTTTGATTAGCTAACAAATAGATTACTCAGGGATTCAAGTGTAAAACTCACAAAAATACACAAAAAGCAACAGAGGCTAAAGAACTTTTCAAGGTTTTTTTGAAAGTCTCAATTACATTGACTCTCTGCAGTCTGCAAGCCTCCTCTGAAATCACGGCATCAGTGGGCCACTTACAGACAACGACATCTCGCATGAGAAACACCTGGTACAGACCACAATCTAACATGATTATACTTTTGTACACCATTATAGCGGTGCTTGCAGCTTTGTTTCTCTTCTAGAAGAGGCTTCAACATAAAAAGCCTTGTACCTTTCTACACTCCACCCTCATTACATAACAGCCCTCAAAAATGCAAACACATGTAAGGTTGTATTTGGTAATTAAAATATTGTTTACCTCAGGACGTGTTTGCAGCCTTAATTAAATAAAGTCTTGTAATGAGGATAGAGTGTACTTTTGGATATTTTTCAAAGGCACCTTCTACTTACGTCAACAGGTACGAGAAGGCTCTTGCCAAGATGTTGGTTAAAAGAGAGACACCAGGCTTCAGTGTAACCATTCATGTTAGGAACATACTTCTTTATTGTCTCATCATTCAGCCTTAGCCAAACACCATCATCATTGTGGATCTATGGGAAACAAGCAACAAAAACGAGCCATGCCCTCCTGTAACTGTTCTGTAGCTAGTAAGGATTAACAGACTTCAGACAACAGTAGCAAGGAAGTAATCATCTTCACTATGCTGACAGAACGTAAGAAGAGGTAAAGAGGAATATTGACAAAAACAGAACTTCAAAGCAACAGGAGGCATATATTTTTAGAAGGCAAGCTGCAAGGATAAATTTAAATCAGATCATGCAATAATAAGAGTTGCTTTGAGATAAAAGAGGGAAGAAAGCCAAGCCTCCATAAGCTTCATAAGTTCCCCACTTTCCATTTTTTCACTGCTGATATAACTTTGTAAATTGCAAAAATATTCCTTGTATATGAAGTTATATTGTAAGAAAAATACATGCATAGTAGTCTAACACACGAGAGATCTTTCAGAAGTGTAAGTGAAAAATGTGATGAAAATGACTCCTACATCTCAATTTCTGTGTGGAGTTGAAATAGTAAGTCATGAACAGCTAAGTCCTTAGAGATACGGTTATAAGGTGAAGTGTGTAAATTTTGCTTTCTTATATCAGAATCTCAGAGGTTTGTAACACAGGTTTTCAAGTAAGTAAGTTAAAAGGAAATCGCAGCTTGAAAAACTAAATTAGTAAATATTTAGATTTTTTTCAATTTATACTCTTACGTTCTGAAGTTGTACATGTCAACATCTAAGCACAAAAAAAACATTATTTGCATTAATTGACTTTACATGTTAGCCTAATTTTCAACAGAAATGTCTTATTAATTACCTCGTCAATGAAAGTGATGGATCCATTGACTTTCACTATGCCTATTTGCTCACTCTGAAGGGAAGGGTGGCTACGGATACGAAGCCCTGCACTGTCCTTGGCCACAAATTTGCGAACCTAAGAGAAGCAAAGGAAGACAGTAAGGAAGAAAAAATTGGAACAGAGCTCTCAAAGAGTAAAAAGAAATAGGTTTAACAGATTCTGAAATGCTAGTGACAAGACTGCAGTCTTAGAGTTACAGTTTGTTGCTAGTTTCCCATATTTGCCGTGTATAACATCACTTTTTTACCATAATCAATAAAATAATAATGTTCAAAAAAACCCTAAAAGTGCATCGACTCAGTCTTGCAAGGATCTCTGTTATATCACACAATATTCAGTACAAGCTTCTGATTTTTTTAACTGCCCCTCCCTCCAATTTTATTCATTCTTGCACATTTCAAGGTTTTTGCCTTTTCAAATTTACTTTTTCCTGTAACTGATCAGCTTTGGATTACCAGTTCTCATTCGCGCTACCATAACATGTCTGGCCAAAATCTGGATATTTTCCTTCACTAAAGAGTTTAAATAGCCATTTAAAATCAGAAAAAGAACAGATCTTTCTACTCAACTTTATTTTTCAAATAACTATTTCATGAGTTTCTTCCTTTTTCAGAGGAAGGCTGAATCAGACGCCCCTTGCTATTAGTTTGATTTACTACAACACCCAAAATCTCCCAGTTATAATCCACTATCATTTTTTCACCAAACACATTATCAGGCACCTGTCCCACAGAGAACAAACGTAAGCCATCCTTTTGGTCTCTGGTTTTAAGAAGTGCACATATTCTATGCATGCAGTATAAAATCTTTTTCTTGGAAGGTTATTTTCAAACTCCACATGCAAAACTGAAAGGAAGTATCAACTGAAGTATGGACTCAATCTCTAATGTCAGATGAAGCACAGAACGATATGGAAAGAATAAACTCAGAAAAAGGTAATGAAAGGTAACAGCTAAGTGCAGGAATTAATTTTTTTTTTTCTAAAGAAATTATTTATTTTAAGAAATGGTATTTGTCTTAAAGCTAATTTAAAAAAAAAAACAAACCAACCCAAAAAACACCACAGAAGAATTTCAAATATAATTTACTCCAAAAATGGGCAAGGTTTTGCTTACTACAATCCTGTTACTCCAAGGACTTAGATTTCTCTCAACAGGTAAAACTAAGACTTCCAAGGTCCTTGTAAAGATGTAAGGCTGAATCACTGCTGACAGCCTTCTCAACACAGACAAGCCTATAAACAAAGCCTTGCAAATCAGGGGACTCTGTGTTATTACCCCAAAATATTACTTCAGAAAAATCAGATGACAAGTTGGCTAGAACTTGGATTGAAAATCTGAATTTAGAGGAAGAACTCCTCTCACTCAAGTTATGTATATGTACTGGAAAGGGTGTTTTTCACCTTTGCAGCAGCTAACTAGTTAGCAGAAAACTTCAAGCTCTAATTATAAACTGTTTAGGGATCAGATCCGCTGACAGACAATACAACAAAAAAAGAGATGAAAAGTTCACTTATTTCTGAGCATCCTGAAAACGTAATTGTCTGAGTCTTCTTTCCAATATAGCACCTCTTTGCTTGGAATATTCCTCTACGGCACAACAGTTCAGTAACTCTGTCCTGTAACACTCCCATAGTCAGTTCTCACGGAGCATATACAAACTGGATTCCGACTCAAAGAAGTGACTAATGCAGAAGGCATAGCAAATAACATGGACATCTCCCTTACAGTGTGCAGTTTTGTTTTCAAGAACTCTGTTGCTGTGCCTTCTTATTTGGTGAATCTAAAAAGAGGTAAATCTCACAGCACAGAAAGGTGCATTGTATAGGATAAAGCAACTGTAATAAGTGGGTTAAACTTCCACAAAGAGATGTAAAAAAAAAAAAAAAAAAATATCACTCCCTGTCCAGAGATTTTGGGTTTGGTGGGCTTTTTTGCAACTAATGCTACCTACTTGCTCATTCATGTGAGGACAGTAGAAACAGTCAAAATATGTTAGTGACCAATCATTCTGCTACCAGTCTTGCCCCTTCCAATTCAGCTAAATTAGGACTGCTTTCTTCTAGTTGGTCCCAACTCACTGAATTACATTACATAGCCTGAAAGGGAACGTTTCCCTCAATAGGACGTGGAATATAATTTCCTGCAAATTAGTTAATCTAAGTTTCACAGACAATGAGGAGGCAGCAGTTTTATGGGCCATATACTCCAGGCTGAATACAGATCACTATGATAATCTTTACCAACTTGGACGGACAGGAAAATCAGACTTTCATCTGACTTCAAATAACATAGAACAAAAAAAATAATACAGAATTGTAATATAGGATACATTTTCAACTTGCAATTCAAGTGAACTTTGACTACAAAATTGTAATGTTCCACTTCCTCAATGAAAATATTTTGGTGTTTCTAGTTGACAACAGATCACCACTCAGAAGACACTGTTAGAGTCCTTTGGTTATAACTATCTAAAATTTTGGCCTAACAAATAAGAGGAAGAAGCTTCTACAGCTCAATTAAGCCTCTTTTTTTTTTAAGTGAAACATGACTTGGTATATTGGACTGTCTCTGATACATGTCTCATCTGCATTCTTGACTTCAGAAGCATGGAGCAGAGTGTAATAATTACCTTTCTGTATTATTTATAATACTGTTGATCATACACACACAAAAATATTCTAAACTGGTTTGTTATGCGATTTGTGATGACACAGAAGAAAGACGACTGATAAAATTATTTGCCATGAAAGGTCTAGTGTATTTTCACACCAGGCTCTGCAGATACTATATACAAAACAGAAAGACGGTTCCTCCTTCAAAGAGGAACAAGAAACAAGACATGCAAGCATGATAACACGGGGAAATGATTAAACACTAGGTAATGCTCAGAACACTAGAGGTCTAACTTTTGTCAAATATTTTTAACTGTCATAAAGACCATTACTTGACATAATAATTGAAGAGACAGATAGCACTTCTATCCAGTGATGTATCTCCTCTCAGACCAGATGTGTGTCTCACTTTGGTGACAGCAAACACCACATATAATGATCAGCTTGGATGGAGATAATACCATTAAGTTCTGTGACACAAATCTCACCTAGTAGGAATTAGGAATTTTAATTAAGATAATGAAGTAATCAGGAAGTCTTTCTTCCAAGAAAAGGGAAAGTCTAAAAGCATTTTTGGAAAAAAAAAAAGGCAATGAAGGATAAAAAATTATGTGGAAACTAAAGGTAAATTTATTTTTATTTTGAGGTGTGGGTGCAGGGAAAAGAATCTTGTTAGTGGCAGAAGCAGACGCTGGATGTTTTTATAGACCAGGGAACTGTACAACAAAGTTACTATTTCTAGATTACT
>WHYT01016470.1:87932-98216 GCA_009806455.1 Tetrax tetrax | reverse complement strand
ATTTTTATTTAATATAATTGGGTTTTTTTTTTTTTTTTTTTTTTTTTTCCCAGTTCTCCAAACCTTGTTTGGCTGAGGCTCTGCTTTTGGTTTAATAAGTTGGGTTCCAGGAGGTATCATTCCCTTTGGAGGATCTTTTACTTTCACTTCCAGTCCAGCATCTATAAGCAAAAAAACACTAAGTTCAAAGAAAATAAACATAAGCGGATATATCAGTCAAGTCGTAACTACCATTTATCTGTGCTACAACTCAGGCAAAATAACCACTTGTTTATGTGTCTGCCATAAACAACACTTGCAGTTGCTTCATGGTGCAAAGTGTTACTTTCTCAACATTTGTATCTGCAGTTGGACTCCATGATCTTAAAGGTCTTCTGTTTTGAGTAATAAATGAATAGTTGTCCCCAAGTCGAGTCTGTTTTGCCCGTAAGGATTAAGGATTTCTCCCTGTCCTTATCTCAAACCTTGAGTCGTTTTTCCTATATTACCTCTCCCTATTCTCTCAGAGGGTGGGGGGAGTGAGAGAGAGACTGCCTAGTCTGGTCCTGATCGGGGCTGAACCAAGGCAGGATAGTAAGTTAGAATGACTGAACCAGAACAGAAGTTACATTGAAGAAAAACAGCACAGGCAAGTATGAGTGTACTCACACTTGTTTAATAACCAAGGTGAACAATTGTATTCTAGCATTTCTAAAAGTTAACCCCACACAATGAACGATGATGGTAGAATCAGTGCAAAAATATAACAGCAGCTGATTTAAACTACAGTGTAAATTTTGTATCCAGGGATGTCAGATTGGAAAAAATACAATTCAGTGTACTGGAGCGTCCTATGAAGAAAAATGTTCCTGTCTGAGGAACAAAGATAACCATTAATAACTACCTTTTATAAATCTTCACTTCCGTAGGTAATACACAAAACTGAGAACCCTATTCCAATGCTATGTGAATTACATGTGTTTGTATTTATAAGCATCACTGTATGTATTTACAAAAGGTGCTGTACAATACTGGGAAAGAGGAATTGCTGGTGCTGGCAAACCCCCTCTTATCAGATCTAAGTCTAACTGCAATGCCTTCAATATCTCTACTACATCTTTACCATACCACCAGTAAGACTAACAAGAGAGTATTCAAGATATGGGCTTTTTTTTTTTTTTTGGAGGGGGAATCTTTCCACTGCATGGTATACTGTCTCATAGTATAGTCCCTAGGACCAGCAAGACAACTAAAAGATTTTCAGCAAGGAAGAAATACAAAGCATTTAAAACTTACTACAAATAATTGAGACTTAGAGTAGAGTCTCAGTTAAGACCACACTTTCTCAATTTTCCATTCCAAGGACATTATTTACCTCTGCATGGTCAGGAACAATTTCCCCTTTTCTTAGATTTTTCAGTGTTGGGGGTTCCCTCCCCCACCCCCTCTGTCACTGTCAGCTGAAATAAGACATTTTTCTTGCAACATAGAGAGCAAAGAGTAAGACAGCCTATTAATCTGGTAGTCTAACGTCATTATAAATACATTATTTGCCACATATGTTCCTACTTCCATGAGAGAATAGCTGTGATTTTTTTTCTTTTGAGAAAGAAGAGGGAATTAGATAGAAGGTTTCTGAACCAAAACTTGGGTGCTAAGTTTTGCCATGAACTTAAATAATAAATCTTATGAGCATCAAGACATACACTTATCAGTATACAAAGTGAATATACTACAAATTTCTGCTTAAGTATAGTGAAAATTAAGTACCTATTTCAATGCCATCTATAGTAACATGAATGGTATAGAGACCAACAGCTCCAGGAGTCCAGTTTGCACAGTATGTACCATCATTATTGACTCTGATCAACATGTTTTCACTGGGTCTAGGCATAAACAAAACAATTTAAATCATTAAACAATTACTGTAATCTTGGAAAGGATCTGTAATACTTAGTTTGGAAACTATTTTATATTTTTTTTAATAGCAGATCATCTAAATGCCGTTTTCCCCATCAAATGCAGCAACCCTGTATTATTTACTATGAAGTTATAACCCTCAATGTCACATTTATTTATAGGAAATGGTGAAAGAACACATTCAGAGAGTAGGTAATACAAATAAGGAATCAACATTAGAACAATTAAGAACAAAGGATTTTAAACAAAATCTCTAAATTTAAGAAAAAAATATACCAATACATAACTTTTGTAGTGTTTCTACAGAAACACTTAGACAAGATCACCTGGCAGTCAAGGCCTGTGACTCTGGGTGTAAGCAGAAGTCACAGGACATGTTAATTTAAGTCCCTATTAAAAAATATTTTTTTAATATTTACCTCTTTGGTGTTGGTGAAGCAAAACGTAGTTCTTCAAAAGAATAATTTTCATATGCCTATAAACAGTTTAAATTCAATAAACACAAAATCAACAGTTACCAGTTATACTATGGTCATGAATAAAAGAAACCAGAATATCTTCTCAAAGAACACACTAATCTAACTTTACACTCACCAGAAGCATTGATGAGTGAACCAGAAACCAATTCCAAAACACAGACTATAAATATACATGAAAGAAGTATCTTAACTTTCTCTTTAAATTGACATTATTTAGATAATAAAAATAGCTATTGCTAACAAAACCTTTGTTCACAGTCATGTCTTTGAATCATTTCTAATCTCACTTGTATAAAAAGCCCCTGAATGCAGGTAGCATGTTGAAGACCATGTGAAAGCAAGTATGTTGCAGGTCAAAAACTACAAATAAGCCCAGTGGATTTATCAATGGAATTTTGGATCCTCTTTCTTTCAACTCAAAGTGAAATTCCCTCTGTGTTAAGGTGATACTTCCCTTGATTCCCACTACAAAAAAAAAAAACAAACAACAAACAAAACAACAAAAAAAACACCCCCAAAAAAACTACAAAACCCCAAACTAGTTCACTTTCACAGTGTCTTGTGAAATGGCTGCACTGAAAAACCCCATAAGAAGTAAATAATGTTAGTCCCAGAACAGCAAAAAGTACCTCAGCAGGAATCTGTCTGGGCTGCAATAGTTGCTGAGTTATCAGATTCCAGTGGTAAATCAAAACCAACAGGGGTAGAAGACGTGGGATAAGAACATTTGAACACATATGCACATCAGCCATTTTGTGTCTCTATACAAGGATATAGTTTTGGGTATCAGTCCCCTAAATGTCACAATTTACTGTCATGAAGTGAGAAACTACAGTTTCTCATCATATTCGGATGTTTCTATCAAGTACTGATACAACATGCGGGCTGGTATAAAGCAAAAAGGTCGGGGACATCCGCATTTTACACTGAAATGTAAAGAGTTCAGACAATTAGTCCTTTCAATGCACCTAGTTTTCTGCTGAACTTCAATACAATTCAAGTAATTTACAAGTAATTCTTTTTTAGCTTGTGCTTATACTGAAATACACTTTTTTCTTTCTCCTTTGCATACCTTTACACACATTGAATGCTGAATTTTATAGTTACATTGCTAAAATGACAGTGATTTACCTTCATCATTGTGATGGCAATATATCGAGCTTCTTTTACTATCATTGGCTCATAGGAAGAATCTAGCTTCGGTGAAGGAAGTCCTCCAAAGGTCATATCACTGCTAGGGGAAGCAGCTGTTGCGGGACTCCCTGGTATCCGTTGCACCTTTTTAACTTGTTCTTGTTGTAAAGATGTTTTTTTCTGAGAAACAGGAATAGCTTTGACTTCTACCTGCAATAAGACATCGAATACAGATGATGATTTAGGGAGAAAACACACATGCGTTCTACTGCAAACACACACATTCTATTAGATCTGAAAAGGTACAGTGACAAAGTGCTTAGATCATTCACTATAAATCCAGCTGCGTCAAAAACCGATGTGTCTACACTTAACGCTTCGCAAAGCCAAGCACAGCATCTCTGAAATATGTAAATATACAGGAAAGAACCACCCAACTGACTTGGCGCTCGATCAGTAAGGGCCAGTGCCAGTTCTGTCAGTCTCAGAGCACTCCCTGGGAAGCAGCACACAGTCTGGTACGTCCATCTAGCAAAGTAGCAGAAAATGCTACGAAGTAGGAAGAGAGCCTTCCAAATAACTGCACAGGTTTCAGAGTGAGTCATCAGAGCCTGCTAGATCTGGATCAACAGCGGCCAGATTGCATCTTGGCTACTTCTGCCACCCTACCACAGCACTGTACTGTGCTCTTTAATGCTTATTTTATCTGACTTTTTTTTTTTTTTCCCCAGAGATACCACAGACCTCCATTACTACAGGTAACACTCAATTATATTAGTTTTCTGAGGAAGAACAGACTGTCTGGAAAATAAGTTTACTCACTACTCATACTAAATCTGCAATAAAGTTTAACGGCTGCGTATTTCATATGCTGTTCCAATTTACTGGAAGTTGTATCAGCAGATTGCACACTGAATGAACAAAATGATTAAATTGAATTAAGATTTCTGTAACTTTAATACATTCATGAAGAAAAACAGTAATTAAACAAGAAATCCAGCAACAATTTTGATGCGTATTCTTTGACACGTCCTTTTCCTGATCGATAGAAAACTTTTTAAGTAGTGATTTTACTCTATTCCCTTTGTCACATATTTAATTCCTAACCACACATTCAAATTTCAATCAAGCTGTGTTTGTGACTGATTCTTGTGTAGATGTTTTACACTCACAGTTCATTAATGCATCTACAGCTCACCATAAGATAGCTCTCAACTGTTTATTACATCCTATAGGAAGAACAGATTTGAGAGTTCTCATCACAGGAGTTACATCTTTGTATAAGGTACTTCATCTGCTTTTGGGCTTGAACAAAAGCAAGTCTTGAAAATATTCATACTACTCCAGAGTAAAAGCAAGCTTTAAAACCCAAATGTAACCTAATTTATTAAGACAACATGAAAAACATTTTGTGTTCAATTTGTTCCAATCAAGCAGCCAACTTTTACACATATTCCATAGGTTTTACTCCAAAGCCTGTAAGGGTTTTGTAATTCTACTTGAGGCTGTAAAAAGAAAAGAAAAAAAAAAAAAAAAAAAAAAAAAAAAAAAAAAAAAAAAAAAAAAAGAAGAAGAAGAAAATAAAATGGGGGGGAAGAAAAAAATTTAGGGAGGGTAGAGAAAGAGACTACAGGAACTTCTAAATATTAGAAACAGAAAAGGAGGAAGTGCTGTTCTAGTCTAAAATAAAGCAACTATAAAATGAACCATCACTGTTCTTCTGACTCTTTTTTCCGTCACATTTATTCAGTTTAAAATTTGTAATACTCTCTCCTGGCTTACAAGTTAAAAAACTGATTCTTGTCACCTTACACATCACCATCAAACATTGCCTAAACCTGATTATTTCCACAACTACACATGTATAGCTCATTACAGAGAAGCTATAAATACATGAAATGGTGTTGGCATAGTACAGAATTTGATAGTTTTGTAGATTTAGAGGTGAGAAAGACTGACTACACTGAATCTACAAATGCCACTTTCTGCCCTATACAGGAGTATTTTGTAGAATATCTACAATAAATACTAAAAGAAAGCATGATGAAGCATAAAAACACCCAAGATGACAATAATTACCTTCATATTAGGAACGTGAACAACATCCCCATACTGGTCTTTTGTTTGTACCGTAATAACAGTTGGCCAACCACATCGAATGTCATCCTTATTCAAAATCAGTGATGTTTTCTGAGGATCAGCATATGAATCTGGCTGAAGCCACCTACAGCCAAGAAAAACTTAATATTAAAATCTCTTACAGGCCCCCAAAAGATAAATTCTTACTCTATACAAATATGACTTGCATCTAAGAAAGGATGAAGAAGGTCTGAATACTTAAATGTTTTTACCTAACATCGTAATAGAAGCAATATGGTTGAATAGTTTTACTTCACTAATATGTGATGTAGCTATTAAAGTTCTACAGCTAATTGTACAGACAAGCAATATTGCACAGGTTTTGAAATTTAACACACAACTAAACATTTTCTATTTTGTGGCAAAACTTAACATATTAAAACTATAAAACAATGGGCTTATTCATGCAGCACACAAACTTTTTACCTTGCAAGTCGTCCACCACTTGATCCTGCTACACAAGCAATGAAATCCTCCAGAAATGACTGCTCATTGCTTTGTACCTGCAGTGGAAGACTTCCTTCAAGAGCTTCCAAAATGGTTGGTGAGTGAGATAATGCCAAGCCTTTCCCAAGAATGCCAGAGTGAGATTTGCACACCTTTTTTTTTTTTTTTTTCCCCAGGAGTTGGAGGGGAGATGAAAGGATGGAAACAAAAAAGTTATTAGCATCTTACACATAGAGACTTTCCCATAATATGACACAATTGGCACAGACATTTTGGGCATTGAAAACCATTCAAGTAGGAGAATAGTGGATAAACTTTGCTCTGATGAAAATTAACAAGTCAGTTCACTCTCTAAAACAATAATTTATCTCAAATGAGATTAAATGAGCTTGACTTGAGAGAGAATTTCCAGAAGAAAGAAAAAAGTGACATGAACTTCCACATTAGAAGTATCTTAAACTGCTGAATTGTGACCAGGAGAAGAAAGAAGCAAGTAATTCTGAAAATGTGACTAATGAGCATATTTCAAAGGAAAATAAAAGGCTAGAGATATAACTTACAGAAAGGCAGATCTCTTAAGAGATACAGTAAAAGAAATCCCTCCTTTGCAGGAAGGGAAGGAACATGGAAAGATGCATAAAATATTTAAGAGACAGGACTAAAAGTGAAAATGAATCCATTACTCGCATGCACACTATCTCACGTTTTGAATTGGAACACAGTGGGTTCAAAAGAGATCGCTGAAAAAAATATTTCTTTCAAGGAACATCTGATTCCTCCTAAACAGTTTCTGTTTACTGTTCTGTCATCTAAGGCCCATGCAATGGTGTCCTAGTATAGCACTGACATGTTTTTCCAGCCAGTACTGTGACAACTAAATTGCCCTGATGATTATTAGGAGAGAGAGAATGTGAAAATTCCTTTTTCACTGTGCATCAGCTGCTAGGGGCTATAATCAGGGCGGTACTGACCAGTATTAGCTCCCATCACAACAAATAAAATACATCATCAATCCAGAACTGCAATCATATTATTTGAGACTTGATAAATGTTACCGTTCACTGAAAAAGTGGTTTTATGTCTGCAATTACAAAGACATATGTAGAACTAATTTTTGTAACATCTAAAATTTGTTAATTTATGCAGTCTAAGCCAGACACCTACATATTTTGAAATACATTTGGTCATCTAACTTCCTATGCATTTTTTCTAATCAGATTTATTTTAACAAAAAGATGTAATAACTAAACTTCTGTAAGAGTTTCTTAAATTGTTTCATAACAAGGCAGATTCCCTCCTGTTACAAAAACTTTACAAATTATTTTCTTACACAGCTGTCAAAAAGTTTCAATGCAATTATGTGCTGAAGTCTATTGCAATGAGAAAAAAAAAAGGCAGTGGTATACCTGTAAGGCAGCCTCTTCAAGAATCTCAAGATCTTCTTCAAATTCACTACCTGCTGTAAAAACAGAACTTATTTTCACAAAAAACACTTATTTTCATAACAATCATATTAACATTTATCTACATATGATGGAATGCAAAATTCAATTCTGTTTAGTGAAGACTTTTATATTACAAAATTTAAGTTTGCAAGATGATGTGTAAAATTTTTCAACCAGCAGTTGAAAGATTAACGTTTTCAAGTAACATATTAGACATGCAATACTGTGTAGTTCAGTGCACAAGCAAATAAAAAAGTATGTTACATAAAACAAAAATTTGGTACTTGTCTTATCTCCAAGACAGTATGTATGGCAAATCTTTGGATGTGACTAGACACTTCCAGAAAAAGATTTTGGGAAGTCGAGATGGTTTCTGGGAAGCAGTATCTATGAGTATCCACCAGCTGCTCCCTTTTAAGAACCTACCCTAGTAACAGTATTTGAAAACCTGGTAAAGTCTGCACAATTTTGTAAATTATGATTCCTCCTAAAACATAAAACTCAAATATCTTCTATTACATAAGATTTCTTTCTCACAAATGCAACTCAAAAGTCTGATTCCAGGGTGATCAGAATTGCCAAACACAGTCTTTTAACAGAAACGTAAAACAGATAAGGTTACCATATTTCTACCCACTCTCAAAAACATGTCAGGCAATTCTACTAGTAGAAAGTGAGAAAGAGAAATGAGAAGAATCAAGTCCTAAGGCATTTTTTAAATTCAAAGAAATTAAGATATATAAAAACTCTGCTTTCAGAAGTAACTGCTACGGAATTCAAAACAAGTAATAATAATGTTAAGTACACCGATCAATTCAACTTTGTTGTTTAAGTTAGATCATGGCCACAGACCAGATCTGTGTCTTGGGAAAAAGTGTGTTAAATTTGAGTCTTGGAGAACCAGCAAGAAGGAATTGTGACTTTTTTTGAACAAGGTAACTCAAATAGTATTTGAGTATACTTTCAAAGATAAAGTTCTAATACATCATGAAGGAATTACTGTCTGGTCCATCTTCCTTTGGAGTAAAAAAGGCTGAAGACTTTTTTATGTTCTTTCAAAATATTTTTTTTTTTTTCCTAATGATTCTAGACAAATAATTATACAAGTATTTGGCTACTTGTATACAGAATATACCAACTATAAAAATTATTAAAAAGCAAGGTCTATGTGAAGGGCAACCTCCTTAAAGTCAATAAACCAAGATAAATCATGCAAATAAAGCTGAAGATGGAAGAGTCCTACAAGGATGCCAGTAACAACTAGTAACTCTGATTTGAAGTCAGTTCAATTATCTTATTTACCTTGACAGAAAGCTTCCAGATAAGCTTTTTTGTTTGTTTGGGGTTTTTTACTCCTATGATACCCTTTGCACAACCTTCCACAAATGCATCTGGTAAGAATTTTCAACAACGTTTCCTATTTTCTTTTATTAGAATTCTGCCACATTAATGAAGTTGTTTATTATTGTCTTCATTAAAATCACGAGGTTTTAAGAGCACTTAGTTGGAGATTCAGAGGTCTAAAGAGTATCTGGGAAATGAAACAGGATTTACTTCACCCACTTTTGGGCAGTGAAGCATGAGAGAATGAGTTCAGACTTAGGTATTACAACATATCTTTACAGCAAACAGAGGAGAAACAGGGTCCTCCTTTAGGTGATTTAATTTCATTTTTCGTACATTTCATGTTAGGATGACATGAACCATGCCCACATTAACTCTAAAAGAAAGTTAGAGCTACCAGCTTAGATCTAGATGTCTAACTTCCAAATGTCAAAGTTCAGGCACTATAAGTTAAGTTGCTAATTCTTTGCTGGAGTGAGTCTTTTTCTTAGGTTACTTTCTTTAGACTGTATATATCCATGCATGGAAAAAAGGTAAAATTGTAGAAAATAGAAAATAAAGTATGAAAAGTCTAACACAAAGGGCCACCTTGTGTATATGCATTACAAGACAGTCTTTTATATGATTATATAGGCTTTTCTTAAAGGACACTCTATTCCATGAATAAGATACTGCTCTGCAGATGAGCAGCAGCAATACAGGATTTTTAAGACATCGTTTCACTTGCAGCAAAATGTAGAAGATACATATTCTACAATACAGAAAAGGTATTCTGATACTAAGTCATTTAAATGTTGCTGCAGAAAATAATATTTTTCTTCTTTTCCTACCACCTTTTTTTTCTGAGACAACAAACAAAATAAAAGACAATCATAGTCTTAAAAAGGCTACACAGTGATTTACATCTGCAAACACTACAACTGCTCCCTGTATTCATCAGTTTTGTTTATTCACAGGGTCCAGTGGTCTGGTAGAGAAACAATACACACTTACAATACCTGTTTGTCATTTGCTTTGTAATCTTAACAGCAACACTAACAGACTTGGCTGAAGTCCTTGAGTTGGTGTCAGGTAAACAGATAAATCAATTGTAATTACATCAGTAATTAGGAAACTCTTTACATGCAATGCACCTATCCTTCCTGTCTTGCAGATCACATACAACCACTTTTATAGGTGGCCGTAACTGCATAGGTAACTTAACTGTATGTTTTATTTTGAATTCCTTCTATCTGAAAGCAGAAAAGCAAGTTCATGTAGCATCTACTTTCCTTTCTTCTTTTCGACATTTAAAATTAGAACAAAACAAAAAAACCCTTGAGAGAGAAACTTGGGAAATTAAGTTAGAAGCATTTTAATTTCACCTTTTTTTTTTTTTTTTTTTTTTTGTAATAGAA